>JBBMKC010116045.1:0-16322 GCA_037834085.1 Bipalium vagum
AAATTTCAAAAATATATATTAATTCATCTTTTATCACAAAAATTACAAGTGTCAGAAAAAATTTTTCCACCAGTATATCACCAACTTTTGTAGAAATTCTTATTTTTAATAAAAATATAATTTTGAAAATTTAAATTAGTTGCCGTTGCTTTAAGTCCTAATCATTTTTAGCTCCACAACTTGATTTATTAGGAACTTAACAAAATTAAGTTTGTCCGTATTTTTCTTGTACTAAGCATATTTTAATTATAAAAATATCTGCAGAACCCAAATTAAAATATTGTAAATTAAATAAAATTTCTGCAATCCTGCAAATTCGATTCGCTGGCGTTACAAGAACGGCATATTTCGTTACATCGAATTTTAAGTGAAGATCTACATATACATACTTACAAGATCCGCATATAAGCTTAGTAAGGGCGGTCCTATGCCTCATATTGCTTTTCATACATAAATCGGAGATGTTCCTGTTTATGCTTATGTAAAAATATATTTGTTTTTATGGATTTTTGACTTATTAATTAACTTTTTAAAATTCGGCGTTACTTATGGAACACCCTATATAAAAAAATACCAAGTCTTAGTCCGACTTTGGCCAACAGAAAGTGTCCAATTCTTCAAGATAATGTGCATCCACATATTGCACAAATGACGTTACAAGAATTTCAAACAATGAACTACAAATTTTTGTCTCATTCTCCATAATCTCTGTATTTTTTGCATTTGTTTGACATTTTGAGCTCTTCACCAAAAATAAAATCTTCCATAACAAAGACACTGCGAAAATGTTTTCCTTCAATTTTTCGAAACCAGAACACCAGAAGCTTTCCCATTGGCAAGCATTTTTAGACTAGAGGTTGTATTTTGAGCAACAAAATTTATTTAATCTTGACTTATCTAAGTTTACAGTTGAAAGGTAAAATCGGAAATTATTTTACAAATCTATTATTATGACCTGACTTTTATTATTAATAATATTATTTTACTTATTATTTTTTTCATTATTTTTTATTCAAAACGCTCATTTTTTATGGGACACCTTAATAATATTAGTTTTTAAATAATTCAACTAAAAGTTTGACTAAATTATTGAGAAAGCCAAGAATCCACAAACAATCTTAATATGAATTTAAATTTTTAGAATTAAAGAATGCTTATTATATCGATTAAGGTTTTCTGCTGAAAATTTACATGAGGATGAAAATTTTAAATACCACACAGTAGTTTAATTATGATTTAACACGTTTCATCCATTGTTCCTGCTACGAGTAATGCAGACAACTCAAAGAGCCATGCAGCCAGTTAAATGAAGTTACTTTCTGCCATCAAATAAAACAATATACCTTAACACACTTCCCAGAGCAAAAGATTTCCCAAATCTAATTGTCTTTTAACTTGCTTCTTTCTATATCGACTGTATATTTAATACACGAGTGCAGGCAAAAATGCTAGTTTACCATGATGAATTGATTACCATTGTTGTAACCCTGACAACGATACTTTATGCTTTTTAATATATTGGAAATTTTAGACAATAGAATTTATGGTACTCTCGATAATTCCAAATATTGTATATATCTCATTCATTACTTGAAATTTCTTTCTACGTTTTATTTCTCTTGACAAGTATTTCATAAATATAAAATAAAACAATTTTTTTAGTAAAAAAATATAGTCAAATATATATTTTTATTTATTAATATTGTATGAGTGACATTTTACTAGATTAAAAAAAAAACTGAAACATGAGCAATTAGTAATTATTAAAATTAATTTTATATCAGAATCTTTAATATTATATTTAACCGAACTAATTTATTAGAGAAGATTCGAAATTAGAGTTCTTGATTTTTTAATTTAATATTATATCTTTATTTTGATAATATTATTACAAGTTAAAAGATTATATTTTATAATAATTATTATATGAATATTAAATTGAATTGAAGTGAAAAATTAAATTTTTATTTGCCCAACAGACTATTTTCTATTTATTATTATTATTATTACTGAATATTGTGTTTTGTTTTAAAGAACACTAATCAACAATTGCCTTAAACAATAATTTTTGAAAAAAGCAAAGGATGTTCTGATTCGGTTGGGCTGGTAAACTGAAACAAAATTTATTTGTGAAAATACAGATTTACTTTCCCTATACATTCTCCGTCACAATTGCATTTCTGCAATTTATATAATATGCAATTATTTTGCAAATTACGAGATGAATGGAAAAAGTAAAAGAAAATATAAATATTCTTGTTTTATAATTTTAATATTTTATAAGTGTAAAAACCGATTAAAAATAATTTCAAAATTTTATTGCTAAGAGACAAAGTATAAAACATTAACTTTATATTTACTATCACTTAGAAAATTCATAATAAAATATTCGTTATAAATAAAATATAACTAAAATATTTATCAGAACTTATTTTTTATTAATTATTCCAGGTTGCTCAATGAGGCGATTCTTTTTAACTTAGTTGGAATTTATGATTTCACATTATTATAAGAAAGATTTTCCGTCTTATTTTAAGTTATTCCTATTCTGAAATACTTAGATACTTTGGTAAATCTAGTACCAAACCAAATCAGAAATGCATTTATCTTTTCTCAAAGTAACTGCACTTAAAAACAACAAACGTCTATATGCAATGGAACCAATTTTAGGAGCATTTTTTCCATGCTAAAGTTTTCCATGACACGAAAATATCAATAGATCGAATGTTGCAATGGCTACTTCAGGAGATCAAAAGCGTTTACCATTTTGGATTGTTAAGAACAGAAGGAAGTCACAAGATGATAAGTCTCTAAATATGGGCTATATGCCATTTGTTCTACATTTGTAGTCATTGCGAAATATATGGTTTGGTGCATCTTAAGAGAGCTGGTGTTGTCATGATACAGAATATTTTTTTGATTTTGATTGTTTTTCCTACTTTGCAAATCACCGATGATAAGTAAATTGTTATATACCATTCACATTGGCAGTTCTTTGATTCTCTAAAGCAATGGCCTTCAACCTTTTTTTAGCCTAACGCCAAATTTTGCTACATTCCCATCTATAAAAAATCTATCGCCCATCCAAACTTTGAAAAACTTATTAAAATCCAAATAATGTTTACTGACAAAAGAGAATGCAATATCTACAACTAGTATAGTAGTTGAAAGAGTTAATGAGACCCCTGTGCTTGATGTTTCGATGCCAAGGACTTCTTCCTAACGTCCACCCAATATTTCAAAATGCCCACTAGTGGGTGATATCGCCCAGGTTGAAGGCCACTGCTCTAAAGTTATCATTGTCACATGTGCTTTTAAACCGATAAGACAGACAATCATTTCTTAGTAGAACTGCAGAACCGAACAACTTTTTATTGGTTTGGATTTAAAAGTTCAGATGATCTTGCAATATGTTTTCAATTTTTTTCATGCCAATATCAATTGATGTCTCAATTTCACTGAATGTAAAATGTTTTCAATCACTTCATGAATATTGGTGACAGGAACTGACAACCCTTACGAAATTCGTCATCTAGGCTTGTAAAGTAATTGCTGATTTCTTTGAAGAAACAAAAGGTATAAAACTATATGAAACAATACATTTTCATTAAATTACGAAATGTTCATTTTTATCTTCAAGGAAGCATAAAATCTCATCTTTCATAAAATATCTTGATAGTTAACTGCAAAAAACTGCAACAAGTCGGATTTGACATAATCTTTAGTACAAATTTCACCATTCAAGAAGTTTTGCATAGAGAGTAACAAATGGTATTCGGAAGAGACTAGATCTGGGCTATAATTGTGAATAATTTGACTATTGGCCAACGTGTTTGTTAGTTGAAAATTATTCGGAGATACTGGGATTCGAACCCAGCTACATCCCCCTAACAATTTTCAATATATCTCACAGTGTGTAAAAAATTGTTGAAAACTAATGACTTAACATTTTCCCAACCGGTGATTTCTAAAACGGAACCGGCTTTCAAAGAAACCTAAACAGCATGTCGCATTTTTTTGAGTGATTTGATTTATTTTTATTAATTTATTAAAACAAATCTCATGTGAATATTTAGGAAATAATATAAAAAATTAATATTAAACTTATGTCCTCAAATACCTTACACATCCTGTAATTTTTAGTTTGGTTCACGATACAAATGTTCTGGGTTATAAGACCACTGGTTATAATTAAGAACATTTCCAGAATATCTTTTTCTATTCTTTTTCCTTTTTGAAAAGTATTCTTTTGATTTTCTACTTTTTTTAGGCTGACAAAATTTTTATTTCCATGTACTGGATTTAGAACATCAAATCTATCGGTTAGGACACAATTCAAAACTTTAAAATCTGAATTTTCCTTTGTTACTATTAAAATTCCTAAATTAATATGTATTTAAATCAAAATAAAACTTTCTTTTTTTTCCCGGCTTCTGTTTTAAATTACGATTACATTCTTTTTCTTACTATTAGATCTAAACTGTTGCTGTACTTTACAAAATAAGAGTAAAATACTGAACATTCGTTAACTTGAATGGTTATATAACAATATTAGAAGTAAGAAAAATTTAATTTTAATATTTTCAAGACTGAAAATTTAGTAAAATCGGAAGTAGTTAAATCTTATAGGTGTTGAATACGTTAGATTATTTATATTATACTTTTTATATATGTAAAAGAAAGTTGGAAGCGCAGTGATAAATTATAGAATTAACATACAAATTAATAATAATAATAATAATAATAATAATAATAATAATAATAATAATAATTTTTCATTTATGATAATATTTCTCATCAATAACTTAACAGGTTTTCTATTATTGCTAAATATTTTTCATTAATCTCAGTCCTAATTCAATCTTATATTTTATGATTTGGGATATTCTAGGTAAATTAATTCAATTTCTTAAAACATCTATCAATGAAAATTTTAAACTGTTAAGGATAACATGTAGTAACAAAAAAGCTGTGTATTAATGAAAGTTTATAACAATTTATAAACACTTTATAAACATTTTAAATTATTTATCTTTAAAGTTCAAGATTGATAAAACAAAGAACACCTGGATTTCACTCATTAGAAATTAGAAATTTAGGTGATCAGATGAATTTTAAATACAAAATAATTGTCAATAGGAGGGTTTTCGATTAAAGATTGACAGTTTTCAATTGTTACTGGTAATTCATTGTTATATGAAAAATGAATTATTAAAGCTCATAATTAAAGACTACGAATTTTTTATGTCAAATTTTTGACAGCATTTTGTTACATTGATAAATAAACTTCCTGGTGGTTATTTAGAATTTGTCCATTTATTTTATCACAAAGGAAAGTTTCCGGGACGGTTGAAAACACATGGTAATTTTTCTTCAGGACAAAAATGTTATCTACAAACTTCATTTCCGAAAAACCCAATACCGAAATATATAAATAAAAAATAAATATTTAAGCTTTCAGAACCTCAACAAGTTTGAAAGAAATTAATACATTATTTATATTATCAAAAATAATATTCATTCCACTTCCATAATAGTATTTCTCAGATAGCAAAAGTTTTTATTCATGCAAATCCGCCAGTCCTGGCTAATTAATGCCTGGGTAGTTGTAAAACGTTCTTGAATAATTGATCAATTTTTTCCTATATATATTTATATTTAAAAATAAAAAGAGTACACCATTTACTAAATAGTTCAATCAATAAAGTTCTTTTTACTTTGAATGAAAGGAGTAGAATTTTCTGGAAATTCTTTAAGTTTGATTATTGTTATATACCAAATTATAACATTATAAATTGTTACAAAATATTGCAATCAATGCAACCTAGATAGCATTCAGGTTATCATGTTTAAATGGTATCTTGACTTAGTCTGCCACTGGATTTTGGCATTACAAAAGACAGGTTTTGAAGCTGGGAGAAAAAATGAATAAACAAACAACCTCTCTCTAAGTCAAGCGTCTTGTTATTATTATTGCTATTGTGTAGAAGGGTGACAAAATATTATTTGTAACTTATGGAAATGAAAAGAATGTAAACGGTTACATAAATTGCTTACTTGATCAATTATTGAAGAAAAATATAAAATTTTTGTATATATTTTAATAATTTATTTAATGAGAATTGCAAAAAAATACTTTAAGCAGCTGAAAATAGTGAAAATTAATAATTATAATAAAAATATAATTGATAAGATATCGAAGATAAATAAAAGGTATATAAAAAAGGGATAAATTATTAAAGGGTGATGCAACCAATGAGAGCTCAACAATTTGTATTAGATAAAATCTATGCAGATGTAAAATGAAATTATTTAAAGGAAGAAAATCTATAATACTCCATAATGGACGCTAATTCCAAAGTGATTCAAAATCCGAACCGGGTAATAATATTTTATTATATTTATATTATATTTAATTTTTGGTTTTCCATTTATAACCTGTAAAATGACTACACGTTTTTAATGAGAATTATGATTCTCTAATTTTTTTCAATCAAAGACTTCTCAAACAATGTTCTTCCCATTTTAAAATAAATAAATCTGATTTTACAATAATGCAATCTTTGCCTTTTATTTCCAATTTATTTATTTGTCACTGATTATGCTTGAACATGAGTAAATTTTGGTGTAAAAAATTAAATATATTTATCAATCTACGTTACAGAAGATGTTAATATTGTGTTTTAAATTAATAATCTATAATAATAATATAATATAATATGAAATAATAATAATAATATGAAATAAATAAATTAATAATCAAAAAAACATTTTTATCTAATTTAATATTTTAGATAGACTTTAAATATGAGGTATCATTTATCAAATTGAAACCAGTAAAGTAAAACAATTAATGTTTGGGACATTAATGTATTGGTATTTTATTCTTCAGAATTTAATGAATATTATTAAAAAAAATTATTACAATTTTTTCCATTGAAATGTAAAATTTTGCGGTTTTAAATAGTTAATTTTAAACAAATATTAGGTGTTCAAAAAGAAGATGAAATAATTAAAAATATTATTTTTCAACAAAATTTATAAATTACATCTTCATAAAGAACCAGGAGAAATTATTTTATTCTTAAACAAAACAAAATTATTTTCAATGCTATAAAATAATTTTTTTTGTTAAGAAATTAAAATGTCCATCCACTTTATTTAGCCTCCATATAGTTGTTTCATTTAATTCCATTACTATTATTTTCTTAATTATTTTTTTATTAAAAATTATAGTGTAAATCTCAAGTAACAGTTTAAATAACTTTTAGAGAATTTGAACTTTTTTTAGAGAGATTGGATAATTATCAATAGATGTCTGTTTGACAATAAGATTTCGGAATGTTTATAACAAGCAGAAAATTCAAATGCAAAAAATTAATTAATAGCGGAATCAAGTTTCATATTGGCACCTATTTTAATTCATTTTGTAACTAATTTACATTGATTTTTACAAAAAAAATCAGAGGATTTCTACAATTTCTAAGTTTAATGTACCTTTTAAAAAGTACCTTTATTTTTCTTTGATAATTCGATAGATTTTTCATACAGTAAAGATAACATAAATATTTTAATATAATTAATAAAACCTAAAAATTCAATTATTAATTAACTCTATCTCTAAAGATAAAGTAATTCGAAAATCAAAATGAACTCAAATTCTGTGTAATAACATCCTATCTTCCTTAATATTTAATAAATAAAAATAAAAATTGTTTTACAATTGCGAATCACAGTGTATATCAAAACGTTTGTCTTGGATATAGTCATGTTAAATTCATTTAAAGTCCACTGGAGCAAACCCTTTTGAGTTTTCGTTGATTTCTTGATAAAATTAATTAATTGTATGCGAATTTATTATAAGTAATTTTTCTTTTGAATACATATTTGAAAGAAAATGTCGAAAAAACTGTAAATTTAAAAAACACTGAAATTTGAATTTCAAAAATCGTTCTAAATCATATCTAAATAAATCAGTGAGACTTGAAAAATTATTAAATTAACATGTACTGATGTTGATGGTTATTTTTTAGTTGAATATATGTATTGTCAATAAAATGTATTTCTCTGACAAACTCAGTCATTATTAAGTATGAAACGATAATTTTATAAAAATGTTTTTTTAGAAAGAATATATTCTAAAGTTTGTGACATTTTTAAATATACGAAGTGTCTGATATTTACATTGTTACCTTTTGGTTTCTTAAATTAAATAATTTATTAATTTGTATTTTATAATTATAATTATTATTAGGTTGATATAAAAATGTCTTTTTAGTAATTCGATTAATTAATAGATTTTAATTCATAACTTGTTTTAATATTCAACATATATCAATATGATTCGCAAGCTAACATTTTATGAAGTATTTTCTGTATGAATTAATAGTATTAATTATTATTATTTCTAGAATACTTAATCAAACATGTAAAAATATAAAATGAGAACAATTTTTTGTATGAATACAAGTTATGCACAAAAGCCAGTGAAACTGTTCTGAAAATAAATAATGCATTTGGCCCTGCAAATCGTTGGTTTGAACGGTTTCCGTCGTGGGAATGAGACCCTTGAAAGGTTTTCAGGCATCTAAACTAATATAATAAATCCGTTTCTTAAAAATAAGTTATTTTAATGCATATCCTCTAAATGTTCATATTTTGGTAAATTTAAAAGTTCACCATTATTTGTTTGTTTCCTAATGTAATATGATTAATAAAAGACCATTTTCTTGATTACTTAACTCAGAATGGAAAAGAAAATTCGAATAATTATTTTGTACGAGTCCAAAGGTCTCGGGAATTGATTTAAAAATTAATCACATTTCTTAAAAAATTAATCACACATACATTGATAAAAAATTAGTTGATATTCAATAGTTTTTAAGTTAATTAAAATCCTCATATTATTACTGTTATTATTATTTGTTGAATTTACGGATATCTTTATTGAAGAATTATGATTTAATAAAATAATAATTATACTTGGTGCAAAAATTAAGTTGCTTATAATAATATATCAAAACCTTTTCCCGACACATGTTTTATATTTATTTATTATATAATAATTATTTTACATTATTAATTTTAATAATGAGATAATTTAAAACTTTTGTATATCTTAATGTGGTCATACTGAGTATTATAGATTAATAATTAACCAATGCCGTATCCGGTAATAGCAAATATAATAATAGAATAATTTCTCTTCGCTATTATGTAAAATCATTAAAAATAATAATTGGAATCTGAATATAATAATAATAAAATGAATTAGGTATTCATAAAGCGCTTTGAACAATATAACATTTTTTAGGTTTATACAAAAGATTCCATTTAAATTGAAAGATCAATAATAAAAATGAGAAATAGTATATATTTTACTATTTATTGAACCTTTGTTCATTAAATTACCGTTTTCATTTTTATCATTGTCATTCATTCTTGGAGGAAGCATTAAATATCAAAAAATATTGATGAATTAATATCCTAAAACCCAATATAACTTCAATTTTCCATATATTGCTGTATTGTGGGCGTGGTTAACAATTGACAACTTCAATTTATAAAATAAAAATTTTTTCTCCAAAAATTTCTATGCAAAGAAATATTTGATAGAAATTTCAGAATCGAAAAAAGTACCTCTTACAAAAATATTATTGTATAATTTCGTATTAATCTTAACAATGTCGCAAATCCTAATCCTGAATAAGACCATAATATAAAAGATTTATGATATTAAAAGGAAATAAATATCTTAAAGAAAATCAGTCAAATAACAAATAATAAACTAGACTTTCGATATCAGCGATCTCAGCTGAATAAATTTTTCTCAAAAAGTAGCTTATAGAAAATAGGTTGCTTAAAACGAAAAACTTTTATGCGTTTTGTATTACTGACTTTTTTCTTACCTAAACGTCTAGACTAATAAAATCAAACCAATTTCGAATCTTATTTTTTGTATTTTTACTAAAAACTTGACACTATTGTAACTATATTAATAAACTGTATAATAAAATTTTAAAATTAAGTTCGTAAAAAAATTATTATTATTTAAAAAATTTAATTCTGAAACTGGAGACCAATGATTTCTTGTAAACCAGAGATAAATGTAACTTTCAATTATGCAATATAACACAATATTTAAGATCTGAAGTTTTATAGTTTTTATTTTTTTACATTCAAGTATATACGAGGATGGTTTGAAAAGTTCCCGAAAAGAAAAAGAAAAACAAATTTTATTTTAACAAAAATCAAATTATTTTTCAACATAATCTTCTTTAAGATTAATGCACTTCTGTCAATAATGTTCTAAGGATCCATCTTGAAAGTGGTGAAAATAATTCTTCAAAATAATTATTACGATTTGTTTAAATGTTATATTTTTAAATAATAAAAAAAAATTCAGCTAAACAATGTACCGTAATTGACTATATTAAGCGGACACATAAGCCCCAAATAAATTTCAACAGATTTTCATCCATGGGTTCCATGATCTTATTTCTGGTTTGAATTTGTTGTTTGAGGCCTGCCCAGGTGCCGTCTGCAGTGTTCGTGTGGAAATATGTTACTGAATCTGTTTAGAATGGTTTACAATTTCATGGAAAAACTTTTTTGTAATTAGATCCATCGTATCACGAAATACAACCAAGATAAATATAATAATACAGAACTACAGATAAAATAATTTAAAGAAAAATTATTATTTAATTTATTATTTACATTTAATTATGTATTAACTAATATTTTTATTGTTATTATTAGTCTGATTATCGACGAAAATATAAAAATGTGAAATATTATTGCAAATTGATATAATTATATAAAAAACTTTGTTTAAGAAAATTGAAATATAATTTGGTTTATTTAATGTCTATAGTAACCTTTAGAATTATTATTTATAAAATTTTTTTAGCGAAATGTATATTTGCGCTGTGTGTTCGTGAAAATTTATAAGGTTGACACAGTGAATGAATTTTATTCCGGAGAGATTTTTCTTCAATCCAAATGGAGGGAGCCTTTGCTAGACCACAGATCGGAATCGAAAGTAATACAAATAAATATTTAAAAATTTTTCTTTTCTCTTTGGTGTAACAGTATTTTCTATCATGTGTTCTGTAATATTACATTCAAAATTTAAAGTGATAAAAACTACTACCTTATTTTACATGGAAATGTTTTAAGGAATATGAGATATATTGAAAATTAGTAGGGGGATGTAGCTCAGCGGTTAGAGCAGTGCATGCGCACGTGAAGGTCCCGGTATCTCCGATTAATTTTCAACTAACAAGGAAAAACTCGGTTATTGAATAGAAATACTGTTTTATTATACACTTAACATTCTCTTCCAATTTATATATTTTTAGTCGTTCAAAGTATGTTACATTAACGGAAAATGCTAAAATCTAATGAAGCAATGTCTGGATAATGACTATGGATAAACGTCCCAGTCAAATTTCACTGATTTTTCTTAATAGTCATTAGGGCATGAAATCAGGTGTTATTATGTTGCAGAACACTGGCTTTTCTTACAGCGACTCCAGTATATTAATTTACAGCTCGTGCAATTTTGTGGCGTTCGCTACTTTGTGCAGCTTAATTGAATCATTTAGGTTGAAGTTGTCGAAGTCTAGTGTTTCTTTCTGGATTGTTCGTGGTGGACCACAAATGTGAACAACTCTCAAGATTTAACACTCTTAGATTTTTATGCTTGGAGATTCACTAAATCTAAGGTCTACTCTGGTTGGATAATTAAAAAGGTTACTGAACTTAAAAATCATATTACGGAGGCAGTTCAGCAGATAACACCATAAATGATAGAAAATGTGTTTCGTGAAGACAAATTTGAGCTATTTAAAAAAACTTATGGTCTCCATGCAGAGATATAATTATTTCTCTTATTTATTTTGAACAACGCATTTTCTGAAAACTTTTTTGTCAAAATTTTAAATAATTTTTGAAATAGATAGTGACTTTTAAGACACTCTGTATTATCGAATTAAAAATCTTTAGATAGTAACAAAAAATAATTAAGTATTTTTCATAATTTCTTTATATTTTCAAAAATTTATCAATTTAATTTTTTTCCTCCTTAATTAGAATTTTTTTGTTAAATTGTGTTTAAATCTTAAAATTTTTACAACTTTTCCATATATAATAAAGAAATTTTTTTTCTCACACATTGTTTTGTTCGCCAAAGGCACTAAATGAAAATATTATAAAAAGGGACCAGAAAGGGCCCGATTAATTATATTAATAATGATAATAATAATTTTAAGAATAATAGGCTATTAACAATATAAAGAATAATTAGTTAATAATAACGACTAATTATTATCTTCGATAGATGCCTTAATAACCCCTGTGTAAACATTAGTTGGCTTCCCTGATCCTAAAACGTCAAAATTACCATCCCTAAATCGGGAAAACCATCTCTGACATTTTCTGATAGAAAGAGTATGGGGATAAATCTTGTTGATTGACCTAGTAGCCTCTGTTGCCGTTTAATCATGTCGAAATTCATAAAACATACAATGGCGTATATTATTTTCATTTGGTATTTCCTCTGCCATTTCTACAGATTTAATGCATATAATTAAATTATTCAAAAAATATTAAAATATTAAACTTCGTAAATTCATCCAAAAAAATATTAATTTGATATATTTAAACAAATTACTTATCGATAGAATATTAATTATTAAAAAAACGACATTATACTAATGTGTCGACCTAATAAGTGAAATTTCTTTTATGGAAATTAAAAGATGTTCACACATCATAAAAGCTTTTTGATTCAAAAAGAAGGAAAGAAAAATATTTTTAAAAATTATATTTTTTGTTGATTTATATTGTTATATGTTTATATTTATATATGTTTTTGAATAACGATATTCTTATATGAATAATGTCTTAAAATCATTCATCTCTAATAATTTCAAAGGCAAAGAAATATTTTAGACAAAAGTAAGTTACAAACATCTCACAGTTACACTATTGTTAGAAAAATTTATAATGTTAAAATTATTACGATAAAGTATTATTATTTATAATTTAAGGACATAAATTTGGCAACTTTCTGGAATCCGAAGCTAACAATCGAGAATATTTTCACCGAGAATAAATCTTCAACTTCATTAGAAGTGTCTTACACGGGAAAAAATAATGAAGCATACATATTAGAGAAAAGAAAAGTTAAAGCCAGTTTTCGGGAAACACTCGAATTGCAACATTTTCCCTTTGATTGTCAAGTTTGACTTGTTTTTAAATTATCATAAAACTTTTGATTAATAATAAATATTTTTAATATTATTTTAAATAAATGGTATTTCACTAAGAGCTACCGAATTTTATTGTTAAAAAAACATCAAAAACATCTTTATTTAAAAGTTACTCATTACAATTAAAATGAAAGATAATTTCTTCCAAATGACTACCGAGACTTTTTTCACAAGATCTTATTCTTTCCTCAAAATTTTTGATCGTTTTCATACATAAATTTGATTTAATTTCGCTAGTCACTTCTTGAATATTATCTTTCAGCAGTTTAATGCTTCGTGGGTTGCTTTTGTAAACTTTTCAAAATAATCAAATGATGTCTTGGCGGCCAGTTGATATCACCGATAATTCTGCTAGCAAACTTTTTTTCAATCAAGATATTGTTGTTCTATCTGTGTGACATGTTGAACCATCTATTTGGAACCATTAGTTATTTAAATTCATGTTCTCCAAATGAGACCATTGAAATCTATTAGCATTTTGATATATTGCTCTCAACTCACCGTAAATGAATTCCTTTCTCCGATCACAACAAATAAGGACCAATCACGTCTTCAGATGAAAGGTCACATTTCTGCATCTCTACTATAAAAGATTGTAAAAATTTGTAAAATTTAAATGTTAAAATCGGACATTTCATATGACACAACCTAATAAACAATAAGGTAAGTAAGTAATTACAGAAATTAAAAGATGTAGTTTTTTATATTTTTAATTTATGTTCACTTATGATTTTTCAGGATTTGTCAATATCTGTATCATCAGAATTTTCTTTATCAGACATAAATCTTGCAGAATGTCCTCATGATCTTAGTAAGCTGAATACTTTGGATGGAATCGAGTCTCAAGAATGGAATTTATATGAGCATGTAGAGGTTGGTTATATGTTGAAAGCGTATATAATCAAATTATTGAGTATATGTCCTAATTTTAGTCAAAGTGTCAGTATAAGTTATCCAAAATCGTAAGGGTTATAAACAATATTAGTTTCAAAATATACGTAAAGTATCATGCGTGCCGAATTATTCATTTTAAAGTAAAATTAACCATTGTTGGTAATCGTCTGAAACTTTTATGTATTACATGTCTTTAAAATATAACACAATGTATAGACCATAAGCTTTTTACAATCATTCTTGATTTTTTCCGTAACGAGAAATAAATATCTTAATCAACGTTAACATACTTCAGTCATACGATCTTAATGATGTTGTTAAGATCATTGTATTCAACTTCCTGGAGAATAATTGATGAACATAAAAAGTCATCAAAGACGAAAACCAGGACTTCACATTGATAAAATCAAGGAGAGCTTAGAAAATGAGAGTTCATCATATTCCATGTCAAATCAATCAATAAATAACATTGTTAAGAAAATGATTACAACCATTAAAAAATCGCATAAGAAATGACATCGTGTAAACGAAGCTAAATACATTGATCTGTGAAGATGGTATGGTATATGGTTTAATAATAAGTTCGAACTCCATTTTTGTTAATGAATCTTGATTTAAATTGCATTTGCGAAGATCACAAGCTTGTTCAAAGTGTTGAATCAGGTCTAATATTCTTATTGTTGGAGAACAAAATGTATCATTTAATAGATGGTATTTGATAATCAAAGATGGCACAATTACTGATAAAGATTTTTCCGGCTATATAAGAAAACTATGTACATCTCTTAGTCATGTTAAAAGAATAAACAATGCCTGCATAATATTGGATAACATTCAAAAAGCAAAATATTTCGAAGAAATTAGAAGCACATTTGATTTTAAGTTTAAGTTTTAATTGGCTTACTTATATATGCATAATCCCATGGAAATAGTATTTACTAAATTAAAGAATTTTGTAGGATAAATTTTTTCAAAAGTTGATGGAACATTGTATGCTTTTATACTTCAGGGACTTCAAGCAATAAAGCCTGAATATTGTACAACTTACTTTCGTCAAAGTTACAAGAAATATTATTAATGCAATCTTTATGTATATATTAGTATAGTACAGATGAAAGGTCTTTAGCATCAAAATGAAAGAAACAACTTTATTGAACTTTTTACAAAAAATCTTTAAAACTAATCATCCTGAGCGACCTATCCTGTCCTCCCATTTACTGTAGACTTTGTGCCAGTCCTGAGAAGAAATTTTATAAAAGAAGGTATGAACAGCATTATCCAACTCTTCTGTCGCAAATTTTTTGTCTCATAAATATGTTTCAAAATTTTTGAATAGTCAAAATTCACAGGAGCTAGTTCTGGATTGTACAGTGGATGTGGAACCAACTCAATACCCGTACCACTCAAGTATTCGATCGTAAGTTAAGCTAATGTGATCCAGTATTATCATGGTGTAAAATTATCCCCGTTACACCACATTTTGGATGTTTTTCGGAGATGCCCAAGACGACTTCAGACAAACATATGTTCATATATCAGTCTCCCATGATTTTCTCTTTTCAAATCTGACTACTTTAATTATTCCGGTCGAACAGAAAAAGTCTGCGTACATCATCCATTTTGAATTTTTCTCAGCTTTCACCACTTTTGGAATTGAGTCTTCCTCAAGGATTCGTACTTTGGCCTCACACGGTACCAATCGATTTCTTTTTGCACATTTTCAACCGTACCTCCATTTTTTTGACAGTGAGAGTGTGGGTCATTCACGGAACACAAATATCGGCGTACACGCTAATTCGTTCGTCAAAAACGTGTTTACAAATAAGATCCCCTTTGTGTGGCACAAAATTAAAATTTTTTTGTACACAAAATATACATAAAAATCAAAAAATAATAAAAAAATTAAAGCTAAAAAAATCAAACTTTTTCTTAAAAAATGGAAACCAAAAGAAACGATTTAAATAACCTATGCAATCTAGAATTAAATAAAATACAAAATAAATTTCCACAAAGTAAATATTATGAAATATATTTACGAGTAAAAAATTTTAATTTACAAGAAAAAGATTTAAAATCTTATTCTAAAGATTTATTATGGTTAATAGATAATTGTACATTTGAACCATATAAAAATAAAATAAAAAAACAACA
>JBBMKC010116156.1:0-16321 GCA_037834085.1 Bipalium vagum
TATTTTAAAAATAAAATTCCTGGGAAATTCTCAATGATTTTCAAGTATTAATTAATTTTTAATTATTAATATTATTATCATTAGTATTTATGCATTATTTATCATTTTTATTATTTATTTTTCCCCGGGGGGATGTCTTGGTAAACCCAACAATATATATTTATATTTATTGATTGTTGATGACATTTTGGAATTGGAGATCGATTTGCTGGTTTTATTAATTTTTAGCCATTCACTCGTGTATCTTTATGTTAGCAAAATATAGTTGTACTGTGATCGTTTTGATTCAATTATTTTTGTCATAAGTATTAATACCATTATCTCCGTTACAAATGATATGTTTTCATCAACGAATTTTATATCTTTACTCTCTCAATATACCAAAAAACCTGCAATAGACACCTTTCACAAAACATACCGCCCTTCCCCAAGTTTATCTAGCATTAGCGATTGCGTTCAATCTTCTGAAATCTAAACGAACTCGAATATCTTTCTTCTCCTTCTTCCAAACAAATATGAGTGGCTTATTCCAAGGAGAATTGCACCTTCTTATGATTTTATTTTTATACCTGCTTGTCATAGTCTCGTCTATCTTATTTTCCAAATGAACTGTTTGTCTGCATGGTTTTAAATTAATGCAATTTCCTTTCGTCACAATTTTATGTCTCAACAGATGTAAACAATGTACCATTTATCTACCTTAAAGAAACTGCTACTGTTCTTTATAATCTCTATCAGTCTTTAGTGATTTGATATATGAAATTATTAATAAATTTTAATTTGACAAGGAAATAATAAGACAAACTTTAGAATAGATGAATAAAATAAGTAAAACTAGAGAATAGGTTCTTTGCAAACATATCGACAATTTTAAAATTCTCATAGAAAAGGGGTGCACCATAATTAGCACTGAAAAGTGGATTATAAACAAAATCATGAAGGGTAAAATTCGAAAGTTTTCACAAGAAGATTCATTGAAATCACTGGAAAATCCGACACGAGAAAAAGATAATGCTAAAATATTGGTAATTCTGTTTCTAAAACCTAAGGATTATCACCTGGCCTGTCCAGTTTAAGATTTCTTGGTGGGAAAGTAATCAACACTAATAACCACGAGTATTTATATTCCCAACAGTAGAGTTTCTATAAAATTTGTATAATGAAAACATTTTCGAATGGAAGTGATATCATCAAACCTATGGTGTATATGAATTTCATTAATATAAGTGTTCTGCATTTAAAGTTTTGAAAAAAAATGAGAAATTTTATATAAAAATATTTTACGTTTGTCTTCTTGATTCTGAAGTTAAAAGTAAATAAGGGTTCTGAAAGCTTGGAAAATATGTTGAAAATGATGGACTGACATATCAAAGCTGTTGCAAATAAAAGTCGAGGGGGTTATCAAATGTTATGATTCCGATCTCATTAGAACAATATTCGACAATTGTCAGTAATTTGTATGAAATGTAAACATTAATCAAAACTGTCTAATACATACCAAAAAATCAATATCATTCAGTATTTATTTAGCTACATTACTGAACCGACTCACGTCTATATTGTTACAAACCAGATCAGAAATGACACTCTAAACGTTACAAACTATGTAAAATATTTTGATTATTTAAACGAAATATTACAAAATTACTCTGTTCGTATATTATGGTCATAAACGTGACAAAATTTCAGATTATGTTTCGTTTTGTAGTTATCATGTTATAAAAATTAAGTAATGATAATTTTTAGAGCTTACATTTTTTAATGACATAATTAATTGCATAAAAATAAAAATAAAAATCAGCTTCACAAGAACAAAAAGAAAGTGAGTAATTAACTTTTAATAATTTCATACTTTATCTTTTAGTACTAGGCACCACGAAAAGAAACCGGAGAATAAAAAGTAAAATTTTAAAATAACATGTTTAATACAAAATGATATCAGTCAATTATGTATTCTACATCAGTATCGAAAATCATCTGCTATCTACACCAAGGAATCCATCATCAATAGAGATTTCAAGCTCAATTTTACCTCATCATTGTGACAAACATTTTGTCTTGAAAGAAGTTCTGTAAAGATGGAACAAGATAATAATTTGATGTCGAGATGTCAGAGTAAAAGATAGGTGAGGCAGCACTTTATAGCCAATCTCACGGATCTTTTGTTGAGTCTCTTTGGAGACGTTATCATGAAGAATGATATTACCTTTTCTATTGACTAATAAATATTATAAAATATCTTTTTCTATACAAACGTAATTAAAAACAAAGATTTATTGTGAATAAAATATACTTAATTTGAGAAGTAGAAAACAAAAATCGTGGTTTATTATTATTATTATAATTTATTAATGCACCTTTTAAAATGTTAATAAACTGTTATCTTTATAATTTTGTTTGTTTTGTGCATTCATGATTGTTACGTTTGATTGATTGTTTAAATTTGACATGTTTTTGTTTTTTCAACATTAACATTTTGATTTTCATTTTTCTCTATTTATTAGAAATTATAATAATTTCATTTGTTTTAATTATTCTCAATTGAAAAATAAATATTTCAACAAAAACATTTCTACCACTTCAATCTAAATTAATTCTTCAAAAGTTTCTTTAAATTATCTTAATATTAAATGACCCTTTTCGTCAAAACGTTACTATCTGTCTTTTTTAATGGTTTTTTATGTCCTAGAAAGATGAAAAAGAATACTTTTTTGTTACAATAATTTTTAAAATAAATTATTTTTGTGAGGAATCTTTTTTATATTTATTTGTTTATCAAATAAATAATGGTATAAGAAATGAAAAATAATTACACTTTGATTTTCATTATTTTTCAACAATTCGTGTATTTTTTGACTATGAGCAATAAACCACATTCATTTAATTTCTCTAACATATGCTCACTTTTTTCTAAAATCGTTGCAATCGAATGAACGTAATAACCATATTTGAGTTTTAAAATACTTAGTTATATTACTTAAAATATTACTATAATTTAGTTTTCAAACAACAAATATCGCCATTTTTAAATACATTTAAACACAACTTTTAAATAATTTTTTTTGTTAATATAATGACAATATAAATAATTTTTTTTCTTTTATCATTAAAAAATAGGATTTATCAAAAAACGTAAAAAGGCATTTATGTAACGTAATTTAGCCAGCGATACGTTTTAGAAGAGACGCGACATCCTTGAAATACATAATAAAAATACGTTTCTACGAAAATGTTGCTGTTTTGTATTTTTTGTACCATTACTTATCCGAAAACACAAAAATTTTCTTTATGCAGAAATTTTTTCTTGTTTCAGTCTTCTAGAACCATTAGATAACCAAAAACAATAAAACTAAGTGTATTTTTTACCTTTTTCATTTTTTTTATTTAAAAGAACTTTGAGAAATTCGTAATGTTACGTCCAACTTGAAAATATCATTACAATTAAAGACATTCGCTTAACTTTTAATATCATACTTTCTAAAGACTGATTTATTATCATATTTTTTCTTATTTACTGTTATTCAATCGAAATATATTTTTAAAATTCTATTTTTTCGGAAATAGATTAGAAAAGGTTCCGCCTCTCTGCTTATTGAATTAAAATCATATTGTAAAAATCAATTAATTCCAATGGATGGAAAAAATTAAAATTTTGGAATAATATAATTAAGATAAAAAGCAAAACGTTTGTCGGTCTAAGCTGACATTTGACACCCATTTTGTGTTTCGTCAATTCTGTAATTCATGTCGAAATCTGGAGATTTTAAAATATCTTCTGGGTTATATTTTGGCACTTTGTATTGATCAGAATATATCCACGGTTTGAAACTTGGATCATTACCCTTTTTCCACTCTGGATAATTAATAGCTGCTCTTGTCAAACGTTTTGTAATTTTCGGAATAACAATCTCAACCCCTTTATTAATAGCCCAAGCAGGAATGAATCCTAAGTTAAAAAACAGATAAAAGATAATATTGTCTATCTTATATATAACAAGAAATAAATACCAAGTATATTTTAATATTAAAAAGGAATGATAATTTTTTTATTTTTGCAAATTAAACAGTTTCACCTTTATTTTGATAACGTTATGGTTATTTTTGACATTGTAAAGGCCTATTTTAACAACATAAAGTTTAAGTTTGACATTGTAAAAGTGTTTATTTCTTGATCTTAAAGATAGGAAACCTGAATAGGCTTTTTTCTTTAAAAGATCGATCTCTCTTAGCTCTCATGCTTACAATAAAGCCCACTTCGTCAATAAAAAAATAAGTTACTTTCATAATTTTGAGAAGGAAGTTTAATAGATTCTTGTGCATAGCTAAATCTTGATAGTATATTGGAATACATAATTTCTTTTTTCTGGAATATCATGTGCTCATTTGAAGGTATAATTAAAATCTGGTATAGCATTTTTGATTGTAGTCTTGGAGACCATTACATTGAATTCTTTCAAACATTTCCCAGTAATTTTTGTTAAAGAGATCAAGCAGTCTTCATCAAACCATTCTTTAATAACATTTTGCTGTTCAGCTCATAATTTTGTCAAAATTAAACTTAAAATTGTCAAAATAGAGGTGAAAACGGTGTATGATGGAAAAAAAACTTGTCTATCATTTTATAGTATAAATAGACGAAATTCGTAATTTATTATGAAAATTCGTTTTTATTTCATATTGGGACAAAAATTCAATGGAACAACCACCAAAAATCAAGTTTTATTATTAATTAGGTACAAGTGCTACAAAACATTATAAATAATTTAAAAGCTTTTGTTTTTATAAAGATGTCTTGAATTCGAAGAAAATATTTAAGTGGTATTTCAGATTTCGGGCTGGAAGAGAGAGCCGTCGCCTGGACTCTGCAATGATCTAACGATCTAAAGAATATTGAAAAGGTATGATTCTTATCAGATTTTTTAAATTTACCAGACTCACTGAGAAAATCACAAATATTCCGGGACAATTTTTTGAGAAATGGTTACCTTTTCCTTAGAAATATTTCATACATTTTATATATTACATTTAAAAGTAAAGGTCATCGAAGAATCTAAATTCATTTTTCAATTTGTATCACGTTGAATCGGAAATTTCGTTTTTCTTTAACAAGAATATTTATAACAACAAGCTTAATATAAATTAGTCCAATAGGTATTTTCCACTATTATCAAATTATTTGCCAACCTAATGAATGGATATTTTTATCAAAGAATTCAACTGGTTGCAACTCGAAAAATTTGAAAATCCTATTTTTGATTTCGTCTTGCTTTTACAACATTTCTCACCCGATAAGTGCTCCATCGACAAAATAAATGATAATTAGTTGCCTAATTCAGCACTTCTTGTTGTGACTTTTGAAACATGAGAAGCATTGTCATAGATGAATTTTGCTTTGTTGTATTCCTATTCTGGTTCATTAAACTCAGTTGTTATCAATAGAGATCAGAATTGACAGTCTGGCCCAATTCTAGCACTTCAAAGCATACCAATCTGTTAGTATTATATCAAAAGCAAAGCAAGTTCTTTTTTATAATGATCATCTAGATTTAGTGCTATTTTTAGAAGATTTCCATGTTCCGCGTCTTGAAGACTTTCATCGCCTTATCGAAAACTTTGTTACCACCACTGGCACTGAAGCACGATACCAAGAAATTCTTTTGTAATTTTTACTTGTTTATAGTCATATAGGAGATACGTCCGTATACGATATTTTTGCTCAATCAAAATTTAAAATGTTTTTTACGTTTTAAAAATCAATTAAATATTGGGATATTATAACAAAAATTTCACCAGATTGTGCCCTTCGAAATGAATATTAAAACAATAACCAAGATATTATTATGAAGGAATAAACTGAATTGATGTTAGCAAAATTTCCAATTTAACAACTTGTTTTTGAAAACAAAAATTATTTTTTTGTCATTATCAAGGATATGTTTTACATAACCTTATAAACTATTTTTAATTAATTTGATCCACTGTTTTTGACTATTTATATATGACAATGGAGTACCTTCTAAATTTAAGAACGTATGCTTATGAAATCTTAACTCTAACAAACTATTTTATGTTTTTTAGCTTTTAAGTTAAGAGGACGCATATTTTGTTAAACTCAACGGGAAATAAAAATAAAATTACATTATCAGAGTAATACAAACTTTTATTTGATTAGGAATATAAATATTGTAACTATAATTATTACGTCTCATAATGTATGCAATAATTTATTGGAAAAACGTAATTCTCATATAAATAACCTGACTGAAAATGTTACATTCGGAAATTTAACAGATATTATAGATTATTTTATTAAGAAATCAATAAAAATCAATATTGGAAAATCAAGATTAATAAATAAGGGAAAAATTTCTAATATGATTTAACCATATTTTTAAAATATGAAGTAATATTAAAAATATAACAAAATATATATTATTATAATTAAGAGTTTTTTGATACCATGGCAAATTTACTTTAAAAAATATATATATATAATATAATATAATATTTTAATAATAATAAATATTTAAAATAAATTAATTAGATTAAGTTAAATTTTTAAAATTTAAATTTCGTAAGTATAATTAGTATAATTGAAAAACGTCTTTCGGTTTGAATTGAAGTGGAAGTACATTTCATGATATTGGATTATTGTGTTCAATTTTACTTGTTATGATAACAGAAATTAAAATATAAAAAATTATTTCTAAATAACGTAATAAATATTTATAATAAATTATTATTAATATATCAATAATTATGACTTGCTATTATTTAAAATTGTAACTTTTAAAATTAATTATTTAAACAAATTTGCATTTATAATTTACATTTTTGTGCATTTAATTATAATGCAAAAAGTGCAATAAAATGCAAAAACGCGTTTGGTTGCCCTAATAATTACGATGAATAAATGATGATTTATTAAAAAAATTTTAATGAAAAACCTTATTTACTTAATAAAATTGAGATTATAAAATAATAGTGGTTGATTAACTGATAAAAAGTTCAAAACATGTTTAATTCAGTTATTTAAAAAGGTTCGTTTTAAAAGTAAAAGTAAAAACATGTAAAATATAAATTCAGTTAATAAATTTAATAAATAAAAATTAAAAAAAATCCCACAGTCTGATAGTTTTATTTAATTGAAAATTCCTTAAAAAATAAATTCTATTTGATATTATAAATCAATTAAATTTTAATGAAAATCTTAGAAAAATCGAAATTTTTTCATTGTACACTTTTTGAATGGCTAATTTTATGTTTTATTTTATAACTTTAATAATTATAATATTTTTATAATATAAGATATACTAATTTTAAAAACAAATAAAACTTAGAAAAATATCATCAATATCAATTTTTCTTTTCAAAATGTTTTTGTAAGTCATTTTATTTATTATTCTCGTTAATTATTTTTGTTGTTAAATTATTAAAAGTATTTTTTGAAATGTTAATATAGCAAAAATGAACATCAATCAAATCGTTATTTAATAATTATTCAATTGTCAATTATCAAATCAATTAGGTTGCCATGGTATAGGTGTAAAAATTATTCTTATGTAAAAAACTTACCCATTTAATATTAAAAACAGTCAATTATTACCTCTGGGATCGCTCTGCGTCAGGTATGTAAACTCGGATACTTTATCATTTATTTTTTTGATGAGATATCCTGTGACATATGAAACCCCTCGGACAAAATCCTTTTTTGGCGGAAATTTCTGATTACAGAATTCTTTAAAAAGTACATGAATTATGAAGCTTACTACCTTGTGAAATACTGAGTGGTTGAAAATAAAGAACTCGTCATCTTTGACTCTCCAGCACCTTTGAGTCACAAAATCTCGATTTTGAAATAAAAATGGAGATTTTACTAAACAAATAAATTTTTATTAGTATCAATATTTTATGGAAATTAACAAGGGGTCTGATTTTGATGTTTTATTTTTCAACTGATAATGCTTTAGGATAATAATACAAGCGTTGCAATAAATTTTGAGAATTTCTCATTTTAATTTGAGACATTTGGTTATTTGTTTTATTTTAGAGACTTTTTTTTGAAAATAATAAAAATATATTTGGTAAAGAGGAACCAAAATGCGTCAGGAAATAATTATGTAATAAATTTTTATTCTAAAAAAGATCTATGAAAAAATAGCGGATGAAATGAAAAACCAGGACATTGGTATGACCTAGAAAGCAACTACAGACGAACGAGTCGAGATAGGGAATATTCTAAACATAAATTCTAAATGTTATTATTAACGAGTTGTAAAAAAAGGAAAGATAAAAGCATTTCTAAGAATTGGAAAAAATGAAAAAATCTGACAGAAGAAAATGTTAAATTGATGAAATCTTCCGTTGATGAGGTACTCTGTAGCACTTAAAGCGTTAAAATATTGATTGTTTCATAAATTCAGAATTGATTTTGTAAAATCCAATACAGAGACTTAAGAATACCAAGAAGAGAGTTTTCCATAATAATACGAATACCGCAATAATTCTTCATTTACGTTGTTTTCTTAATCCTTCACTTAAAAACCAATTATGGAGAGCATTCTTAGTTTCTGGTATTTTAACGTTAAGTCTTTTGATGCTCTTTGGTGCTAAATAATTATCTTTGACAAATGATACATCTCATCTTTTTAAAATAATCTTTCATATTGTACTTTTATTACATTTATAATCTTCTCAAATGAGTTTTATTGATTCACCTTTCTCAATTTTATTATTAATTTTCTAGATTTTTTTAGAAAATTTAATTTCTGTTTCTTGTTATTCATCACTAAGCTAAAATCAATATTTTATTAAGCGAATTATAATTAGTTACTTTCAATTTATTAAGAATACTTTACATTAAATTTTTAACGTAAACAAATTAAAACAAGTGTTACATTTTACGAGGATTAACTGTAATACGAAAAATAATAGTAAAAATGAACAAGTTAAAAAGAGGTTATACTAAATGAAGTAAGTGAGAGATTTTTAATAAAAAGATAAAAAAATATAAATTTCCGATTAAAATATGCTTAAAATTCATTCACCAATAAAAAAGCCTAAATAACAATATTTATTAATATGGTTCCATAGGATTATTATTTATTCAGGTCTCTTCAACATCATCTGGCTGGTTCTCAGTTCAAAAAGATTGAATATGTCAAAAAATCGATCTTAAATTAAACTGAATCAAAATCGCCATCATTTTTCGGGACAGGTATTCGCCAGCTATTTGAAAAATGTGTGAATGCATCGACAATAATGGAGATTATTTCACAGAATAATTAATAGTTAGTGTCACTTTGGAGCCATTTATTAAATAGGCACCGTTTCAATTTGTAGACCTAATATATGTTGTAGAAATTTTTATTTTATCAATCTTTTGATATGTGATTTTATTAAAAATAGGTACCTTTTCAATTTATGAACCTAATAATTTTGTTTAAATTAGAACTTAATTATTATTTAGGAAAATAATAAAATTGAAATTAACTTTAATTTGTTCCTCAAATTTATGAAATTTCAAAAATATAAACGGTGAAAAATAAATAAAACGGCAAATCTTTAACATATTTTCATTAATTTGCAGAAAAGGTTTTAGTATCAATTTTTTGTTAGTTTTAAACTGAATATAAGACTTGTTGGAAATTGTGAGAAAATAAGATGTGAATCTAGTTTCATAAGTTGGTGTCCGTCAATTTTTGATCGACTGCAGGTGCAGTTGTTGATTCAGAGAAGTAGCGAGGAAGAAGATTTCTTGTTTAAATGACAGGAGTGAAAAAATTGATTTAAATTTGAAAGGAAAAGAATATATTCTTTATTCTTAAGGCTAAATATATCAAAAAGAAATATTTTTTTTAATAAATTGTTTAAATAAAATGAAATAATTGAAATATATATTACAGTAAAATTATTGTGAGAAATAATTTTATAAAATCGAGATCCCTAAGATAACAGTTAATAATTCAAATTCTGACTTAAGAACATTTAGAGGTCCGAAGTTTTTAAAGAATTTGTTTATCGAAAATTTTTTTAATTTTAAATTGATGAAGGTCAAAGCATAAATACCATTATTAATATATATACGATCTTTTAAAAAAAATGATATTAAACTTTATTATAAAGACATTAATTACAACGTTGAAAATTTGTTTACATTGTTTGAAATTACAGCCATTGAGGTTATCTGAGAAATAAAAGACCTGGTATATAAGACAAGTATATCTTGACCTACCAAGAAAGATTGAGTTCTCGATGAAATTTCATGGCATGTCAAGAAAAATGTTTAAACTTTTTTCTTAAAAGTCATAAATGGTATGTTAACTTCAAACGAAGAAGTAAATCTTAATTTTCCATTTGAAATCACTTACTAAAATCTTTCAAAGCTTTAATTACAAAAATAAAGTCAATTTTAATCCTTTTCCAAAAAATAAAGTTTAGCCTTAGCTTTTCAATCCTTATGCGATTAGAACATATTCATGATGGAAACTGTATTTGGTAGTACTGTCCTGAGCTATAAAAAAGAAACAGTAACATTGAAATGAAGTAAATAAAATCTATTTATAAACATCGATTTCTTGTTATAATCAATTAACATTTTTTCTGATTGTACAAATAAAATCAATTCAAATAGAACATTGTTCTCATCTAACAACTTTGTAACACGTGCGAAGAAATTTGAGAGATTTCAGATTTTACTGTTTCCGATTTCAAAAAGTGGGAAGATAACAAAGAAGACTACACATTTTCAAGAAAACAATACCGGACTCGATCTAATAGTAATACCAATAATCATAGAAGATTAATGGCAAATAGATTGATTGCTAACATTTAAGCACTCGATGACATGAAAAATAAATTTAAGGCCTTTACAAAACATAGTTTTCACATAATTTTTAAAAATGTTAGAAAGAGAAAGGCATTCAAGAGAATCTTCTCAGTTCATCTGGTCAGATCGTAAAATTAAAAATAATAATAAAATAAGATAGAGATATAATCTAATCGCCAAAACTGATAGAGGGTTATTCAAAATAAAAAATACTTCTTGGTTATTTTTCGCAAAAGTTATGATTTTCTAAGATATATTCAAGTGAGTCATAAGTTAGGTCGTTTTCTATAAGATAGTTAAAAACGAAATAAAAGCTAGAAATTTTTTTTTATTAATTCTCAAAGTAATGTACATTATATTCAAGGGTCTTAAGCCATCAGTTTTTCCATTCCGTGATGATACCAATCCCTCTCTTTGGAGACGAAAAACGTTTCGACATCCCGTTCCAAATATTAAAAATAAAATATTAAATTACATTTATTAAACATAATTTCATTTACGTTGTGATAGAATATTAAATTACCTACAATATAAATTTTTAAATCAATAAATTCAAATATTATTATCAATATAATAAATTATTTTGAAATAGTTAAATAAAACACGACATTACTTATGACTCAGACTAAGATATTGTATAATGGCCAATAGTTGTTTCAGAAGCTTAATATCTGGAAATTTTACGGACAATTATTATTAAAAATACAAAAAATATAACGAATGAATGAACTTGACTTTCAAAAAGTATGACTTCAGTGCTTTGTAGCTCTACCAGTTTTAAATAAATGTTAATTTCATTAAATAAGCTAATAATTAATGAGAAGCTTATCTCTATTTTTAAAATCCTTTCATTACTCCAGAAAAAGTATTACCGACTTTTTTCTTTTGATTTTTAAGAATATTTAAAATGACAGTGCAATATCGCACCTTGTATAATAGACATAAAAATAATATTTTTGTGAAAACCCCAATGATTTATTTTTTGGATAAGGGTTTTTGTTCTATCAATATTATTATAAGAACATTTGTAAAAATGTTGTGTTTGTTATCGAGTTCGACCTTAAAATATGAAACCTCCGTCCGAAAATATAACTTGAAACGGTTACAAATAAAAACTAATTCGGAGAATAAGTTAAAAACCATTTTTTATATTAATAAAAGAGCATTTCTTTAGTAGTCAGAAAAATGATACATATTATTAAAAAAAATAAAATTGTTTAAATTGAATATTAACATTACACAAAGATAAATAAAAATCATCAAATATCGTTACCTAAAGTAAATTTGCACACTTTAAACAAATGAATTTCAGCATATTTTAAATGCCAAAGTTTTATTTAATTGTTTTAATATAATAAATAATATTTTCATTACTTTTAAGATTATTTATAAATCTCTGAATTGATTTACGACAGTTTCACTATATCAGTCATTGGATAATTGATTAACGCACAATTTTATAAGAAATATTTTATCTTAAAAAATAAAGTTAAAATATATTAATATTTTCATAATAGAAATTTATAAGTACTAGAAAAAATTATGTTTGAGACCCAGTCTATATTGATTTAAAGGTAAACTTTGTTCGGTTTTTTAAAGAATAAAGTGTACAAAAAGGATCGAAATGAATGTATTTTTTAACTAATATAATTTTATTCGAGGTAAGGAGTTTTTATTGGTATTTCGTCAGCTAATGTCCCATAATATTGTGTAAAACTTTTTTTTAATACTAAAGACATTTTCTCTGCACCTGGTCAATAGACTATTTTAAAAGATCCACATTATTTTTACACAAACTAAAACGTTAAAATTTTTTTAAAACAAAAAACAGCTTTTACTTTATGAGTATATTTTGTCTGTGGTTTTACTATTTAAGTTAAGCAGAATTTATTATTTAACTTGATGGTAATGAAAAGTACCTATTTATATTGTGTATATGATCCAGTTAATGAGTCAATATCAGAAAGTTAACGTCATCATATATTTAGATCTTAAAGATAAATAATAATACTTATTATTAGAAACAAATTCAATATAATAAAGTAAATTAGGCCATTTTATTGTAAATAACAAATATGGAAACGAAACAAATTAAAAAAAATTGGGAAAATCAATAAATAATTTAATTATTTTTTATTATAAAAATCTCTAATAATTAAAATTTAATATACATCATAATTTATTATTACTATTTCTTCTTCTTTTATTATTATTATTATTATTTTATTTTTTTCTGTTTTATTACGTCAACAGAAATCAATAATAGATAGAATCTAACTTTTTATTTATTATTAATATTATATAAAACTATAAAGACCACATTTTTGAAATAGCTATTCTATTTCATTAATACTTTATTTATTATCATCGTCATTTCTATTTCACCATTTCTGATTCATTACTTAATTAACCTTGACATTAATAATTACTTATTATTGATTTAAGTACAAAATTTATAACAATTTTGCATATAGATTGCTTACAAGCATAGTAAGTAATATCGCTGCAATTTGATACCAATCCGATTTGAAAACCCTCTAACATATTTTTGTCCCACAATTTTCGGTATTCTTCATCGTGTAACGTATCGTAAAGAACTTCAGCCTCTACATTGAATCTTGAGGTAGTCTTAATTTAGATAATTAATAAAGTAAAAATGGAAAATGAGTTACTTTAATGATTTTAAAATCGCTGTAAACGGTATTTTTAACTGCAATAAAAATATTATTTTTATTGTACTTGATTTCCCAATTAGACGTATCCTTGAAAAGTTTCAGGGCTTTCTCAAAAACATCCTCTGTTGGGGTTAAAATATCACCTAGGTTTAGAGTCATAGTTCAAATTTTACTCAGTATTAAGTAGCTTTAATTCATTTAAATAAACAAAGCAAGTATTATATTCAAAATTTTAGTGAAAGTAAATAAAAAAAAATAAAAAATACGTTTAAAAATACGTAGCGTATTTATTTTTCATTTTAAAATATTTATTTCTCAAAATTTTTTAGAGTACAAATTTGAAAAAATATACCAGAGTAATTTTATTTTAATATATTAAATGAATTTTTAAAATTTGCTTAGCTAAGTGAACTTTATGAGAAAATACTGAAATATATCAAATTCCTACGGAGAATAATTTATTTTATATCAGAAAATTAAAATGTTAAAGTTTTAAAATGATAAAATGAAAATAAAAATCGCGAATAATTATTATTCGTTGATAATGGAATAATAAATATTATGTTAAAATCTTTTTTATGAAGGAAGATTAATCATTGTTATAACATTTAATATTGAGATTATGTAAATGAATATTAAGTGACACATTATTATCGTTTGTTTAAATTATATAAATATATAACTTTAACTAGGGCAGTATTAAAAATATAACGTTTAAATGAAATAGGAATATTTTTACGCATCATTTTTTTTATTAAATTCGTGTTAATAAATATTTATTTACTGCTATTTAAAATTCTGTATAAATTCATATTACAGATTCTAATACACACAATTAAAGGATTTATTGAACTTTTTTATTACATTGAAAAATTTAGTCAAAACTGTAAAACAAGGAAATGGTTTATATTTTAACCCTTATGAAAAAACTAAATATCTTTCTAAAACTAAATCATAAAATACTCTCTGTTTAAAATAACAAAAACCCATCCTTTTTTAATTTTTCAGTAAATATGGAATTAATACAACTGCAAAATTCTGATTTAATAATATTGCTGAAGATTTAGGTATGCTTTTAAAATTTTCAATGAAAGATGAGATTACTAAAAAAGAATAAAATCACGAAAACATTATTTTATTATTAATTTTCAAAATACAAATTAAAAATGAGTTCATTGGGTTTGTGGTGACTCCCATCAATAACAACAGCAGCAAACCCTTCATCCTCTAAGCCAAGGAAATCAAGAGAGTAACAATAAACATTTGAAATATATTTGTGATCTCAATTTTATTGAAAATTCATTTTGGTATTAAAAAAACATTTGTTTGTGTTTATGAACATGTGTATATAATTACATTTTATATGATTTTATAATTTTTAGTTGGTGACTGTTTTCTTGTAAATATAAATTATAAGGTTGCCATTGATGGATTATTAGATTTAAAACAAATAATAAAAACAAAATAAATAAATAAAATATTTTAATTTGTTTAAATTGTAAAAAAATAAATAAAACTGTAAATATATTAATACAATATATATGGAAAAATTCTATTTACGAAAAATAAAAAATATGTAAAATAAATTTCTAAAAATAAAAAAATGGTATAAAAAATTAAAATGTTATAAAAATATAATAAATAATATATAGATAGTAAATAATAATAATTAATAGTAATTTTAAAGTTAATTAAAATAATATAAGTCCTGATAATTAATCAAACGGGTTCATAGCAAAATTGACGACTAAGAAATTAATCATTCGAATAAATTACAAGACTTTATCAAAGCCATTTATTAGCCACTACAGACGATATTTATCAACTGCAAACGGCGTTCAATCAAAGTTATGTAGAGACTCCAAGACCCGGTCCTATATTCAATCCAAAATTCAATTTCAAGTTCTCGAAAAAAAATGAAAATTTTGTGATTTTAAAAAAATTCTAGTATTTTAGTGTTTTTTATATTTATGTTTTTGTGTTGTATAAAAATATAATTTTATTTTTGTATAAATATAATTTTTATTTTCATGTAAGAGATAAAACCAGAAGTTTAATTAATTATCCTTCCTACCTGTCTAAAATATAAAATATAAAATTATAGTAAAAATAATAAAATAATATATAAAATTCAAAAATTATTATTATAATTCTAATTAATTAAAAAATCAATCATTTTGATGATTAATTTAGAAAATATTTGGAAAAAATTGTTTAGTAACATAAAGTTACTATAATTAAAAATACAAGAAAATAAAATAATATAAATACTGAAGTATTTCAGTATCAAAACACAAAAAAGATACAAAATAAAAGCGAACAAGAGTTCTAAAGAATAACTCAGTCAGGAAGAGCAAGCGGACTAAAACCAACTATTAATATTCGAATTAATCAGAAGGGCGCAATAGACGCAAATAAACCCGAAAACGCAGATAGCCAGAGGAAAGCAGCAGACTCTAAACCCAGAACAAATAATGAACTATTAAACCATTCGTCTCGGTGACCAGCTTCAAAGAGAATTCTTCAATAATTAGTAAATTATTTTTATTTGATAAGTTTATTATATTTGATTACAAGAATAAATAAACTTTTATTATTAGATAAACAAATATAAAATAATTTTTGGTTTCACACTGTTCGCAGATGAACCGATACCTAAATAAAAAATAGTAATTAAAAACAAAATTAAAAACTATAATTCGATTACGAATTATAAGTTATTAATTTAATTAAATAAATATTAAGGATTGGACAGCTACTCCAATACCTTAGGATCAAATAATTGTTATCTTTTTTCTTATTTCCCAGTATTTTCTTT
>JBBMKC010116264.1:0-16321 GCA_037834085.1 Bipalium vagum
TAACAGTTTAATGAAAAAAAACGGTGTTTTTTATTTAATTCAAATCTTGCGTGATTTTTGAGACACCCTTTATGTTTGATTCAATGAGAACCACAGCAGATTAAATATATTAAATTATTTAATTTACTAATTATTATTATTTATTATTATTATTATTAATTTGAACTTCAATTTAAATTGAAATATTTAAAATATACTAAATTTTTATAATGTGAAATTTCCAATTTTTCCTTTTTATTAAATACTTGCTTTTTGTCATCAATTATCATTGGGTCATGTTATTGATTTCTTATTTTATTCTTGCTGCAATGCTTAAAGATTATCTGAATAATTTTATCATACGATTTACTGTCTAATGAGACTGATCAAAAAGTGAACTTATATTAGCGATGAGAAGACCTTTATCTAAGAACACATTATCATTTAATGAGATCAACCCTTTTCTGTGGATTCAGGTGTGGCACAAGTCAAAGTAATGACGGAACCGAGTCTATTGGCCACTGCGTGTGAACAGTTTTTAGGTAGACGGCGATCGGAAATTGAAGAAACAATTTTGCAAACTCTGGACGGACATTTAAGAGCTATTTTGGGAACCCTAACCGTCGAGGCAATTTACCAGGTATCCGATTTATACTCTGGTTCTCTGATTAACTTTCATTCATTTTACTTTATTTGTGGTTGAAAATGTAACGACACTGAAAATACTTTTAACAGAATTTGTACCACAATTCCTTTGGAATAATGTAATACTATTAGTAATAATAATAAAATCATTATTCTTTTTATTATTGAAATGATTTATTATTATTGCTAATATGGTTATTATTATTATTTCATAGTCATACATTATTAATCAGGAAATGCATTTATCGCAATATTTATTTTTGAAGGTTTTCAGGTGATATCAAATTTTTATAAATTGTATCAGTTCATTTTGATTATCGATTTATTCTCCATTGAGTGATCAGATAATATCACAATATCTTTATCTTTTATCAAAAAGATTTATTTTTTGTCAAATGAGTTATATATTTACAAAAGCCTTTGATTACCTATATATATGAATTGTATATGAAGTTGTATTTAGTACCATTTCCATGGCAGCATAACTTTTATCGAAATTGGGTTTTTAATATCAGCTGAATTGATTTGACAACTAAAATCGACTCATTCTTAAAATGTCCCTTTTCACACGGCATAGTGATGAAGATTTTTCGAATTATATGCTTGACTTGAAATACAAATAATTCTTGGCCGTTCATTTGGAGTTTTGAACCACTTCACGTTTGATCTTGTAATAACTTGAAATTTGAGAGAGATCAGCTAGTTGAAAAAAGTCAAGTACCTCGTGCTATATTCACATTATTATTATTATTAACTAAAAAATCAATATCAACAGCGGTAAAGTTTTGATATTGGTTATTTCAGTGATTGCCTACCGATTCTGACGTTAGAAAAATATTTGCACTTGAAATATCGGGAATGTGGGTAGTTCATGGTTATCGTTCATCATTATAAGGGTTTTTTACACGTATTGATCAAATTCAACTTTGAAAATGAGGGAAAAGTTTAACACTTGCATGTTTTGCATTTCACAATTATGGTAAGAGAAGAAAGGACTTTTCAAAACTCACGGATTTCTTCATTGTATAACATTGACCGATAAATATTCTGTAATATTCATCAATCACAAATATATTTTTAATATGGTTTTAAAGTTTATTGCCTAAAAGTAATTTTAAGTCAACTTATGAAAACAATGTGCACCAAGTTGAAAAGAATGAATATTAAGAGGTTGTTTATGACAAAGCCGATATTTTTGAAAGAACAACTCACACCTTATCGAGACCTATTTCGGTTTTTGTAATGCGCTCGATCCCAGAGAGAAAATTCGAGTTGAATAGACTTTTTCTATCAATTTCTGTGGGAAGATTTCTATCAAATGGCTCACGAATTAATTAATGAGATGAAGGGTGACCAAGCAACAATCGATCAACATTTTTATGGAATGAGAAGATTCCAAAGATAAGGTGCATATTCAGTCCATCAAGTTTTGTTTCATTTTGTTTTTCTTAGCTCTTATTTCGTTTTCAGCAATTATTATGCGCCGAAATAACAAAATTATTTTTTAATTCGCACTACAATCGCAGATGATAAAATGGTACCTATAAATCAATTTTAAGTATTAAAAAAATGTCTGAATTGAGATCTTGACCTCCAGAAAAACAATGTTTAGCGTGTGGTGGAAAAGGAAATCAGAAATTGATCGTCAACAAATACTTCGGCTAGAAGTACCAATAAAGTGACAGGCGAACACCATTTATTATGAAGTTATTTTGACGTCTCAAAAACGTTACTCGATCGAATATATATATATATATATTCTATGCTGACAAAATCACTGTCATTACCAAACTCTATTGTGAGATTTTACCTAAGCCAGCAAAAGTCTCAACTGACTGTTATCCTTTCCAATTTATATTGAGCATTATCTCTGGATTTTCCTTTACAGTTCAACTGGAAAATTGAAACGATGAAGAAATGGCTTCTTCAATATTGACGGACATTTTAAAGAAAGCGTTACAAGGAAATTAAACAATGGATGAGGTCGTATGTATCGTATTTTGAAATCAACGCGGTACAGTGACTTGATCAATTGTTAACCATCTCTGATCGACGAAACAATTTTCAATAAGGCTTCATTTTTAATTATTGTAAATCGAAGTGAGGGGAACAATGAATAACTTGAATCGAAAATAACAAAGGGAACAAATCGATCTCCACACAAAGGTTCTCTTTTCGCCTTCCGCATGGTTAATTTGTCACTTAACTAATATCACATTTTAAACAGTTATGATGAAAATCATTGAGATTATCATTTAAAACCCATCTATTTTCGGTGTTAGGACAGAGATCAATTTGCCCACCAAGTGCGTGAGGTCGCTGCACCTGACGTTGCGAAAATGGGAATTGAGATTTTGAGCTTCACCATCAAGGACGTATATGATAAGGTGGAATATTTAAATTCTCTCGGTAGAGCGCAAACTGCACTTGTCAAACGTGACGCTGATATCGGAGTCGCTGAAGCGGAACGGGATGCTGGTATTCGAGTAAGCCAACAGTTGAAAAAGTTGAACAGAGTGAACATTGTGCTAATGAATAATAGGAAGCAGAATGTGAAAAAGCTCGTATGGATGTTCGATATGAGGCGGATACGGAAATCGCAAATGCCACAAGAGGATATCAATTGCAAAAGGCATCCTTTGATGCCCAAGTATTTAAAGTGAGAGCCGAAGCTGAACTTGCCTTTGAATTGCAGGTATGTTATATGGCTGTATAAATATTTTAATTATTTAATAAAAAAAAATAATAATCAATAATAAATATTAATAATAATTAATAATTTTAATAAAAAATAATAATATTTATTATAGTTTTTGGTTATATTTTTTCTACTACTCTTCCTATTTTTTTTACAGTTATCGGTGTAACATTCACTGCATTCTCTTGTCTTAAGAAATCTTTTACTGAGAGATCACAATTAATGCTTGAGAATTGCCTATGTTTTGTTTTTCGTACTTTTTCTTTTAGTGTAACCTTTTTTCACATAAAGTTGATCAGACTTTTGCCAATTGCTTGTGTTGTGCTGAGGATTTGTAAAATTTTAATTCACCCTCCTTTTTTCAATGAAGGCAGCGAAGGAGAAACAGAAGATTCGTTCAGAAGAAATTCAAATCGAAGTAGTAGAAAGGAAAAAGCTAATCGAAGTGGAAGAAAAAGAAATTCTCAGAAATGAAAAGGAACTGGAAGGAACCGTAAAAAAACCAGCAGAAGCTGAAGCTTTCAAAACCGAAGTTTTGGCCGATGCCAGACGGTAGTGCATATGAAAATGATCTTTGATTGACATTTTTCATTTACTATTTGGTTGTTTAGAACGAAACAGGTTCTGCAGGCTCAGGGAGAGGCCGAATCGATTCGACTAAAGGGCCACGCTGAAGCTGCGTCTTTAAGTGCCGTTGGAAAAGCCGAAGCTGAACGAATGAAACTGAAAGCCGCTGCCTATAACAAATACGGAGACGCTGCAATACTGAGCTTGGTCCTGGATGCATTACCGAAAGTCGCTGCTGAAATCTCTGCTCCTTTGGCCAAAACAAACGAAATTGTGATACTCGGTGGTTCCGACTCGAAAGGCGATATTACAAATGAACTGACTCGCTTGTTGGGTAATCTCCCACCTGCCGTTCAGGCTATGACAGGGGTCGATATTTCTCAGGTGAGATTTTCAAATATCATTGTTTTTATTTTTATTCTTAAATAATAATAATAATAATAATATTCAATAATCATTATTATTACTTATTGCTGATTAAGATTAATAATATAGAGGGATCCATAAAAATTTCGTTTTTTAAAAAAATATTATTAAAAAATTATTACAGTACATAATTATATCATTATGCATTTTTGTGTCGCTATATATTTTTTTTATAAAACGACTTTATTTTATGGACCCCTCTATATCACTATTATTATTATTATTATTATTATTATACCTTAAGAAGGAACTTTCTCTCGAAAATCAATAACTCCTCGCTTTTAATTTTATGTTTCGCAAATTTAAACTTAATTGAATTAAAACCCCACAATAAAGCCTTATCTGCACCGAAAATTGAATCAAAACAATAACGATAAAAACTTTATTGAGCACTTTAAAACAACCTTTATACTCATCACAAAAAATCAAAATTCAGAACCGTTCAAATCTCTAAAAATCAGAATTGTTCAAGTGTCTGCAAAAATCATAAAAAAGCCATAAATATAACACAAATAAATAATTCAACTTCACAACTTCAAAACCAAATGATTAGAATGACATTTAGATTAATATAAAAAAATATGAAAACAGAAAAATATTGAAAATATTTTCACCAGCACCAGGAGTCCCCGGGTCATCCTATGAGTTCTTCTCAGGTCAACTAGGGATTCCCAAACTCGCTGTGTCGCCTTGGTAAATCCTTTTGCATCGTCTGTGGCATAAATAAGAAAAAATCTGCAAAGATAAATCTTCTCCGAAAGCCACAAATTTCTGCTGTAATAAAATAATTCTTCTCTTTGAATCACCAATATCTTTGAAAAAAATCCTCTTTGCTGGAACTAATTAATCTTCCTTTAAAAAAAGTTTTCTTTGGGATAATAACTCTTCACAAATATCTTTGAAAACCAATTTTCTTTTTTATTTGCCTGGGAGTTTTATGGGAATAGTCGTCTCTTTATATAGTCGTAGAGATTAGTCTACGATCAGTGATACCTACGCTTCGAAAAGGGTTTTTCCACCAATAAACCTTTAATTCTAACAGAGATAAAGTTAGACAAAAGAAAAATTAACGTCGAGATTTTGATATTACTTTTAGTAATTCTAAAAGTTTAATTAATATTATAAAACGCTTAATTAATATTATAAAAAGTTTAATTAATGCTTTTATTATTATTATTATTATTATTGATTAATATTAATATTATCATTGTGAATATAATAATTTTTTTTCTTTTATATTGATCAATGTTATTATTTTTATTATTATTACAATTCGATAGGCTGTCAGACAAATTCCAGGAGCTCGAGTCATAAGTTAATTAGGAAGGCATCGATTCTGATAAATAATAATATGCTTATACCTTAAACATTTTTTATTTCGATTACACTTTTATCCGATATTGTGAGTTTCATAGCTTCTTATTAATATTAATATTATTATTATTGATAATATTATTGATATTTATGATTATTGTGCGCTTGTTTGAGTGGATCTTTTGCAATGAAGAACACTTTTATATTCTGTTTTATGTTTGATACCATAAAATAAATGTCCAATTTTATATGAATTATTGAGCTTGGAGGATTTTATTATTGATTATTGATTATTACTAACTATTATAGTGTTCGATGATAATTATTAAGTAATATGAAAATTTTTATGAATTCATTGATTTTGCATGTTTTCTCTTTTTCTCTGATTCGTTTTACCATTTCGATTTAAATAACACTATTTATTTTTTCCCATTATGTTTTGTCCATATAAAATCTAATGAAAACAGAAATCGATTTAATCAATGGCGCAGTAAAGCATCAGCTGTATAGACCAAGTTGATTTCATGTTTCATCTGGTCCAGTGCAAAACTTTGAAATTCGTACACAGGTCCATACCGAAACACAATGAAATCTTTTCAGAAATTAAAATCAATACATTTGTTGAAAACAAAATTAAAATATTTTTGTTGAGCCGTTAAATTACTCTTTGAAAGCAGGACACAAAGTTTAGTAAAATGTTACTTAAATGAAATAAATATAATACAAACAGTAGGGTTATTTAATTCAAAATCATTTAAAATGTCTGTTTCACAAAATAATTTAACTAGTCGTTGTAGAATTAAGTTAAGTAAGTCATACAGAATTATCTGAATCCATAAATCTTCTTCAACGTTGAACCGAGTACATTGAGATGTCACCTTCCACTTTTTTTTTCTTACTTTAGCCAACAAGAACTCTTATTCTTAGCTGTCGCCTAACAACGCTACATCGATTTCATGAAATTTGTTGGCTGGTCGGAAGCGTTAAGATTTTGTTGTTCTGGCTGAAGAATATTCTCGGCTTTCAATGGTTCGTCTTGCTTTGATGATGCAGAGAGGCTTGGTAACTTGATATTAAACTCAGCAGCCATTTCTTAGTGCTTCTTCTTAAGAAATTAAGGTCGTTTGTTGTTTTCAAGAATTTCGTGAATAATCTGCAGCCTGGTGTCATTTTTAAGGTGCAGCCGCTTGTATAAACTCGTAATTTACTAATTAAAATCGTATATTGTCACTGGGATACTTAAAACTAATAATGTATAAAGAACATTAACGAGATTTATTTATATTAAAATAAATTATATTTTTTATTTACTATTTCAAATTGTGAAACACCATTTTAAATGGAAGAATGTAAGGTTGTTCAGAAAGTTTTGCACATGTTTTGTTTATATACAGTAAGTGTAATTAGATTATTTAAGGATCATTAAATATTATATAGCATTTAAAAGCCGGAAAGTCACTTTGCATTTTTTAGTAAAAGTACGACCAAAATTTTTATTAGTAATTCATATCTTAATAAATGATGTATTGCCTTTTTGTTCCAAGACTTTATCAGGCAGTTTCAATATTCTAACCTTTAAAATGACTTAAGTGCCTTAAATTAAGATTTAAAGATAGGTATGAAGTATTAATACTCTATAAAGTATTAATCTGTTTTGATCCTTTCAAGATTTGGAACGAATTGCTTCTAAAATTGATAAAATATTAAACAAGATTTTACTGATGAAGAAAATTACCAAAGAAGGCTCTTGAACTTTTAAACTTTTGGATTTGAAAGTGCAATGGAAGAAGCACGATAGAAGCTTAACACAAGTTTAAAGGATATTGAAGATTGGTTGAATATTGTTGGGTTATCCAAGGGCACATCCCTTTCAACCCTCGTAAAATTCTCTTTTGAAGACCGCAAAAGGGTCTAGAATATTTATAATAATTATAAATTAATTATTAAGACAACAAAAGGGTCAAAATTTAATATGAATTAAAAATTAATGATAAAATAATAGTTTTAATTATACAAAAATTTGAAGTATAAATATTAATAATAATAATAAAATAATTATTTTTGATGAAAGAAAATATCTAATCTCAACAACAGGAAGATTAGATCAGGGTTTGCAAGGAGGGACAGATTTAGAAATTAATTGATCAAAACGGGATTTGATATATTCCCCATTATGAAAACTGGTCTACCATTGATTAGTCGTCTGACCAGTATAAAACTGATTGAAATCTGCAGTAAAAGTCCACAAAACAAGAATGGTTAAGCAAAATTTGAAAAATTATCGAAGAAATTATTTGTCAGAAGATTAAGAGGAAATTAATCGTCGAAAGATTATTGAAGATTTATCGAAGATATTATTTGTCGGAAGATTCAAGAAGATTCATAGTCAGAGGATTTTCGAATATTTGTTGTTAAAGCGGGCTAGAATGCAGGATTCAGAGAAGCCTTAATAACTAGACCCAATAATGCAGTAGAGATTAACGTGTGCCAATAAAGAAGATGAACAAAATATTGATGTATTTTGTATACGCACCAATTAATTTAAAATTCTGATTATCAATTTAAGTTATTCCTTATTTTATATGGTTTGTTTAAACTAAGTGAAAATTTCAAATTTAATAATGAAGATCATTCAGAAAAATGAATTATGTAGAAGAGTGTTTGCCAAGCTTGGACGACACTCAAGAAGAGAAGTTTTAGAACACTTTTTGAAAGAAAAAATAAGTCGCCGCACATTGTATTCAATTCTCCGGAGATATGAAAATGGCGAAGCTTCAACTGGAGTTTAAAAAACAGGTAGGCCACCAATTTTACATGACATGATCAAGTTGCAAGAAGATGCACAGGACAAAATCGGTCAATCCAACCGTGTTCTTAGCAGTAAATCTCACATTTCTAAAGAAACTGTGCGTCCAAATTCGCTCAAATGTAAAGTCAAATATCATAAAAGAGTCCCTGTTCCAAAATATACCGAGAAACAATTGGATTATATATCGAAGAAATGCAGATCTCTTAGAAGAAATTATTTTCACTTCGGATGTCAAAATAATTCCAGATGATGAAAAATATTTAACTTTTTCTTGGAGTAATGAATCACAAAATCAAGGATTTTATGCTGATGACACTGAAAATGTTACAGATTATATTAGATTCACTCCTAAAGCTAAATTTGAACCCAAAGTATTGATATGGACTGCGATATCTGGAAAAGGTGTGTCCCAGCTGTACATTCAGGAATCCAACAGTGCAGCAATAAAATCAGATGTGTACATTAAGAAATTTCTTACAAAATTAAAAAGATTCATCACAAAAAAACATAAAGATAATAACATTATCTTCTGGCCTGACTAAGCAAGTTGCCATCTTTCACAAAAAACATTAACATGGTTAGAAGACAATAACATTCAATATGTACCAAAAGTTTCGAATCCACTAAATATTCCCAATGCTCGTCCAATTGAAGATTTTTGAGCTATATTATGTTTAATAGTACACAAAAATGGTTGGGAAGCCAAATCAAAGAAACAGCTTATAAGGAAAATTACAGATTCCTATAAGAAATCGATATGTAGTCCGTCCAAGCAATGATATCAAAAGAAACATTCGCAAAATCGAAGATGGAGGTCCTTTAGCCTTATATAAAATGACAATATTCTCTTGAAATATGTTATTTTATGTCTCTGAAATGTTGTTTGAATAAATTTATTATAAAGAATAGTGTTTCGGCATTCTTTTTTGTGCATCCACTTTATTGGCACGCTATTAGAAATTTGGTTAAATCATACGAAACATTAATACTGTAAAAAGAAGTTACGTAAATGTAATTCAGAAAGATTTCTATGGTGGGAAATATCATCGATAAAAATTCAATATTCCGAGGTATAAGCAATCTATTGAGAATCAAAGACAAATTCAAGTTGAGTACCACCGGGAAGTCAGTTTTAAATGATTTAATGGACAAGAAGAGTCTCGGAAAATCTACTCAGGTCAGAAAGAAATGCTAATTTATTCAATGAAACACTTTGGTAGATTTATGTTCAATAGGTGCAGGGGATTTTAAGCATCAAAAGATGAAAAACTTAGTTTGGACAGTGTTTCTGATATGGATCTGATGATCACATGAGACTGCATAGCCCACTGAAGAACAATTGCTCAATTTATGGAAAACAAACTATATCATGTGATGGGACAAAGTCATGATGGACTGACAATGACAGAAGAGTTCTCAGGAATTGAAGGAAAAGTTGTGCAAAGCTGAAATTCTAGATTTTCATAGAAAAAATCGTGTATTTGTGGTAAACATTGATGCACGTTTAGGAGCTATTGGAACAGTATTGAGTCAGATCAAAGGAAGAGGGGCGATAGCCATGATTTTTTATGGCTCACGACATTTTTCGACTTGGGATATTTTGTAACGAGAAAAGAACTATTAGCACTGTATGAATTTGTTCCCCATTACAGGAAACTTGTCCTTGTTCTTACATTTCATAATGCTCTAGTTTATATGCATTCTACGAAAAATCCAATTAGTCCACAATTTCAAACTTACCTAGATAATCGGTCGGAATTCAACTTGGAATTAAAGCTCAGAAAAGGAGAAGATCAATGTAATGGTGACGGCTAGGCAAGATTATCAGATATTTTGTGTTCTTAATGCCAGACGAAGAACAAACATGCAAAATTAGAAAAGTTGAAAACTAGATATATCAACGTTTTTCATAAAAGTGATTCTAGTCCGGAAATAATTCATAAAATAAGAAATGAACACAATTCAAAATCCAATGGTAGCTGATCTCAAATGTTATTTGGCAGAGAAAAGAAAAATCATATTCACGAAGTTAAGACAGAGTAACCTTTCTAATGTGAGGAATAATTAGGATGTAGTTGATAATTTACTGGTTTTAAGGAAAAATTTAAAAACCTAATAATTATCGCTAAGGTATCCTAGTAGAATTTGTATTCTAAATTATGTCATTTAGGAACTAAGATATTCTATTATTAAAAATTAAGTATTTTTTGGCCATCAATGTGGGAAAAAATTAAAATCTGTTTATCGAACTTCGCGGCTTGTGCAAAAAGAAAAATACACCAAACTCTCAGAAGAAGTGATCATTTTTATAGCAAATCGGGATTGATGTAGGTTTTATGGAAAAGGCTGGAGTTTACAGCAAATACTTAATCGTCATCATCGAGTGTTTTAGCAAATTAATGAGCATGAGTACAGCTTCAGGAATTGATGATAAGTCTAATTTCAAAGCGATTATGAATAAATGCTATTATCAACTTGGTAACATTTTGAAAGATAGAGGGATTTTCTAAGGGACTCGGGATTAAACATAGACATGAATACACGTTTACAAAAAGTGAAAATCTCGTTACGTCCAGACTTAATTGACAGATTCAAGGACAAGAAAGTTATCAGTCTTATCAATCTCAAAGTGTCATATGATGAGCGTTGTAACTTCTCTGAAGGTCGTAAAAGAAATATGAAGGACTTGATCAGCAAATGGCACTTGCAACCTGCAACAAAGTTGATATCTGGACGATCAATCTCGGCTCCTGGGATCTAGAGAATGATAAGGTGCTAAATCCACTTGATTTCAAGGAAACGGACATACACAGATTATCAACCGATATGATTGTGTCCGCTATCGCGCAATCATATCATATCTAATTTACAACATGTAGCTGAATGTTGATAATCTTATTATTTATAAATATTTTTTATCTCTACTATCATAATACATATTATATTAACTAGTATCATTATAATCAATAAAATAAATAATAATATTAAAAAAATAATGATTAAAATCAAAAATCTTTATTTTTTAAGTAACTTTACAAAAATTCTTAATAAATATAACTTCAAAGAATTCTAACATTAATTTTTAACCAAAATAAAAAAATTAAAACTCAATAAATTAACTTTAAAATCTCAAAATATTTATCTCTAAAGAACTTGTCTAAATTTATAACTTAAATAAATAATTCCAACTTCACTCAATAATCCAAATTTTATAAACTTTCATAACAATTTTAATCTAAAAAGAATTATTTAAACACAAGACATTATTTTACAATTTATATTTAACAACACCTTTAAGTTTCAAATAACTTAATTAGTAATTTTAAAACCTCAGGTTAATGGTAAAAATCTAACTAAATAATTTAAATTAAAAAATTTCTTAACGTTAATAATTTAACTCCAAAACAATACTTTTTACCTCAGTATTGACAAGGCTCATGATAATTTTGACTTGAGACCTCTAAATATCATGAGTATTTTGACATTCTAATGCTCATGGATGAGAGCGAAAGGGATAAATAGATGCTTCGTAACAAACCGACGGCAAGGAAATAGTTCAATATCCACTGCTCATGGTAAATTCCAGGAAATACTTGTCACTGGTATGTTTTTATCCTTAATTTTTATCATCAGAGGAGGCTGAAATACTAAAACTCAATAGTATGAGGGCGAAAAGACAGTAAAGGATTAGGAGAAGCTGTGCTTAACTTTTTTTTCTTTTGTGTATAATTTTATATTTATAGGTAATGCTTTATGGTGAAGGGAGATTTTTAATGTTATTTTTCTGAGGAGTATCTCCTAACAACCCTACACATACTTCAACACCCTTAGTTTACCCCAAGAAACTATTTATAAGGTCTTTCTTTTTTTTACTATTAGTCTGTGATATAATTTTTATTTTGTCTTCAGGCATAGGGTTATACACTCTCTAGAGTCAGTTAAGATTTGTTTGTCGGTTTTTATCGGGTTTCTCTGGTTTTTGTCTGGTAAGACATTTCCGGGAAGAAGATCTGCGCAGCCGAAGGAAGGCGGAAAAAAGTAATTTAATACTTTTTTAAGCATACCAATATCTGGCCGATGATTGGGGATAAAAAAAAGATCCAACGCCCACACTAGCCGATGAATGACGAACAACAAGACCAATGCCAATCCAGTCAAAATCACAACACTAGATGGAAGAAAAAAATATTAAACAGTGCCGGAATTAAAAAATATAAAATTAAGGCGGGACCAAAGTGTATTTAAATCAAGTGTTGATTTTTTAAAAGAACTGATATGAATTACTTCCAAGAATAGAATTTATTATTAATGCCACACAAAGGTTCTCGCCTTCTGAATAGTATTGAGATATTTAGTAAACCTTCACGGAATCATCAAAAACATCTTCCCAGAAACATATATCACCAAAGAAGTCAAACAAAATATGGAGATGGTAACAAAAAATCAAAATGAGTTCATTTGTGAAGGACAGAGAATTTGAGGTCGGAGGTAATGTGTTAGTTAAAATCGAACCACAACAAGGAAAGAAACCTGATTTCCAACACGAGATTACTAGGTTTTTCTCACCACATCAAATTGAATTGAATGGCCCTAGGAGAAAAAGCTTTAAACATTTGAGATGTTTTAAAAAAAAATTTTTAATTAATTAATGAGAGATAGAAATATACCAAGTGGCTCAAAATAAGTGGAACACTTGATTAATCGAAATTTACATTCGCTTAATTTGTAACATCCGTCTGAATTCCGATAACCTCATCTAATACCGAACTGATATTCAATTTGTGATCGTAAACGATTTCAGACGGTGAGAATTTTGTCGAGCTTTGTTGGGCATCATTAATGCTAAAGTCGATTCTCGGTAGCAGCTCGTGCCACCCCAGTTCTTCACAACCACTCTCGAATCATTCTTATTATCCTCTCCACAAGATCATTGGATTGGTGTTGATAGGGAACACTGAATACCGGCTTGAAATTCATATCTTACCATTTCTTCTGCAGCCAAGCGCTCTCAAAATCGTATCCTCTGCCTGTCAAGATACTTTCCGGCCTTCCGCATTAATAAACCAAGTTGTTCAAAATTTTTTGTAGATAGTTCTATCATCTATTTTAGACAAAAAGCTCAAGTTCACCAGCTTACTTAAACTATGCATAATGACAAGGACATATTTGTAACTAACTTTCAACATTTCCATAAAAGCAATGTTTACCACAATCTGTTCCAGAAAATACTCACTACGTCTCGGGATCAAAATCTCTTTAGTCCATGTTTGATCCATTTCCCTCTTTGCACAGATAAGACAGGTTTACAGGCACGTTTTACTTGAGCTCCACATTACTGGCCAAAATTAACGGTCCTCCAGATAATAATATATAGTTTTTGCTCCCTAAATAACAGAGTTCTTTGTGGATTGCATGTACAAATTCCGTTACATAATTCTCAAGAATTACTACTTTCTTCCGAGTATTCTGACACACAACTAATAGATTACTGACGAAATCCAAATCTTCTTTCACCCGAAAAGACCATTTTCCTTAAAGGTGTACAACAGGTCTCGTCTTCCTTCTGTAATAGACTTTCTAAACTTCATAACCGTTTGGTCACGTCCTGTGTTTGCTGAATTTCCTCGAATCTAATACTCGTCTTACTCAAAACATTAATATAACGGGTTCTCGATTACTGTGGTCTTCGGCTTTAATATGGGTGAGCTCAAAATTCCAACCAGGTCTGGAATTGGAGACTGATAGGTTTTTTTGTTATTTATAAATACCAAGGCTTTGTGCACCGTTTAGGTATTGTGCTTTGTATAATCTACTTTTCTCAAAGTTTTTCTGGCATTCATTTGACCAACTTAACTGTTTATTACATCCCGATTTTGGGGCATATAATAGTGCTGATATCTTTGCATATTTATCAATAAAACGGCGGTAATAGTTCGTTAGCCTAAAAATGACCACAGCTTCGAGACACATTTCGGCGGTTTCATTTTCATAATATCCTGAATCTTCTTTTAATTAGTACGAATTCCCCCTACACGTATGTCCATGAAACACTATTTCTTTTTTTAATTTTACACTTTCCTGGATTTCTTCAACTCTGCTATAGAAATTCTTCCTAAAACCTCTTCTAAGACTCAATCATGCTGGGTTTCATAATTCCTATATATCAGTATATCATCCAGATAAACAACGACACATTTGAATATTAGGCTGTCCAGCAATTCGGACATGTGTTTCTGGAACGTAGGTTGGCCAAACCAAAAGTAAGTCTATTGAAACAAAATTGACCTTGCTTAGTGCTAAAAGCCTTAATTTTTCTGACAACTTCATATGGTTGTATGCTTGTCCGAGATCTACAGACGAGAAGCATGTCCAATTGACTAAAAAATTGAATAATAACTGCATATCTGGCATTGGGAAAGAAAATTTTTCCGTAATAGCGATAATACATCTAAAATACCTATATTCCTACCACCACCAGTGGATAGTTCCACGGATAACACCAGCAGACATAAGTTGCACAATCATGTTGTCAATTTTTGATTCGAGGTGCATAGGTTGCCACCTTGGATGTTGCCATATTGAACCTGCTCTCATTCTTTTGTCATGTTTCACCACCAGATGTCAAACGTCGATTCCAAAAAAATATGTGAATATTTCATAATCGCTTCAAAGGTTGTTCAGCACTGTTAGTTAGAAATTTTAGAAGATACTGGGATTAGAACGCATACTCGAATTACCATAATAGGTCATTAAGATTGTAGCTTAAATTTTAGTAACCATATTATTGATTTCATATAAATTTAAATTTTAAATATTAAACTTATATTTAAAACAAAGTTTGTTAGATCTGCATAAAAATCATCAGTATTAACTAGTGTTTTTGGTATGTGATTTACCGGATAGCTTATTAGTAAAACTATTTATAATAATATGTTTATTTATAAAATCTGTAAATGTAATTTTAATATTAATAATTTATTTAATGTTTTATAATTTATACTTAACAATTTATACTCAATGTTTATTCTTTTATTTATAATTTTTACTTTTTAGATTACTTGCTTAAAAATTATTTTACTAATAATATTAATATTAATTTTTATTGATTTTATAGTAATTATGTAAACTAATTGATATAAAATTATTATATTTTCAAAATAAATTTATAGGAGAATTTCTATTTAAATCAATGCTTGGATTTTATACAATTTTATAATAGATTTATTTATAATATATATGAAGACATTACATTTACAAGAAAATTGATATAAATAAAGAAGTATTTTATGGAACAAAAGGAGATGTCAGATTGAAATTGATAGATTTAAAATTGTTTATTTCAGAATTAACTTTAAATCAAGAATCGGAATTAAAATTATTAGAAAGAATCGATGATGAGAAACATATAAATATAAATTTTATCAAAATATTGTGAAGAAAGAAATTTAACATAAGAAACAATCCAAACTTTAAAATTATTTAATGTTCCTAATAAACAAATTTATATTTTTATTGTTTTTACGGAAAAAGATTTTGATCTTAATAAATATACTAGTTTGCTTCTTCAATATAAAATAAAAAGTTTAAAAGTTCAAGTTAATAATTCATTATCCATTAAATTTTATACAATCTGCAAAAGGTAAAAATAATAGAACATATTCGATTTTTTCGTTTTTTGTGTCTAAATTTTGATAAATATTTGGATAAATTGGAACATTTGGAAACGCCAAATTTTCAGTGTCCATTTCAATACTCATTTTTAAAGAAAGAATATGAAATAAAACACATTAAAATTGTTGGGTTAACCAAGGGCATATCCCTTATAACCTTTTAAAATTTAAGTTAAAGACCGCAAAAGGGTCAGAGGTAAAATAATAATAATA
>JBBMKC010116370.1:0-16320 GCA_037834085.1 Bipalium vagum
TTAATTATTATTATTAATTATTATTATTAATTATTATTATTAATTTTTATTATTAATTTTTATTATTAATTATTATTATTAATTTTTATTATTAATTTTTATTATTAATTTTTATTATTAATTATTATTATAAATTTAAACGAATAATCTTCGAATTTTATATTTCTTTAATAATTTTTTAATTTTTAAAATCTTTTTTTTTAATTTCTTTGTCAACTTAAATTATCTTTAAATATGTATCATAAAAGGAAGAATTAAAAATGTGGAATTCTTTGAAAAAGTTCAATTAATGTAATAATCACATCATTTAAAGAGATTTTGAAAAGGATAGGAAAAGATGAAAAGAAAAAAGTTTTTATCTTTTATTTGCTCGAAATTAAGTTACAACCGCATCAATGTCAGTGATGAAAGAAAATGAAAATGGTAGGAAATTGTTGGAAAAATATAAACCAGGACTTAGATTAAGTAAACAATCGGAGAATCGGAAGAAATAAGAAATAATAATAATTAAATAACTATTTTTGAAATTGAACATAATAAATTAACATTTCTTTTAATCCAATAAAATTAAATGAATATATATATATATATATATAGTAAATATTAAATGAAATTGAGAAAGATATTTTATCGAAAATATTATGATTAAAACAAAAAATTGATAATTTATTAAATATTTTATCTTATTGATTAAATGAAATTTATGGCTTTTGAAAATTGATTAATGTGAAAAAATTATTTTAAAAAATATTAAATGAAAGTCATATATAAATAAATGAAAATAATAACGAGTAAAATTAAAGTTTTATAATTTTTGTGATTATTTTACATAATTTTAAATGTTAAAAGAAAAAAAATAAAAAACTATTGAAAACTTTTATTTTCAATATAATTGAAGAAATTACCATACATTGCAATTGGTTCACGTTGCACTTTCATCATTGTTATCCTTTTCAGGAAATTGAACTATAAACCTGACAGTAATGAGTTTTTTGGTCTGGTATTTGATCAGCTGTTCTCGTATTTATAATTGCATCTATTGAGAACTTTTTTTGTTATCATCAAATATATATCATAATATTATTTCAGTCACGTGAAATTAATGTATAAAAACTTGATAGAAAATATTGATCAAAATTAAAAACGGACGGAAATTGAAAATCCATGAAAGAGTAACATTGCAATATTAATTTCTATAAAATGCTTTAAATAATGATTTTTCGGATAAAATAAAATACCGTGGAGAAAATATTTATAATATAATATAATTATTTTTTACTAAGGTATAAATTAATCATTTAAAGAGATCGGAAATTGTTAAAACACGGTAAAGGTTATTTGGAAAACACTTTTGGTTTGAATGATTTGTTTTTATTAACATTTTTCTGTTTAAAGGCCGTACTCATATAAATCCTGGGGAAAAAATATATATCTTCTTAACAAATTTTGTTTAAATTTTCAGTTTAAAAATTTTATTGAATCTGGTTAATTACTTTGTGCGTGATTTAATTTTAAATGTTTTATAAATATATTTTAAAAAGAAATAAAATGCCAAAAGGAAATAAACTGTGTGTATCGGGGATTGAGCTAAAATCGACATTTATAGAAAATCTCGATTTTGAAATAGGAAGATTGCAACTGAGATAAATAGAAGTTGGGGTGTTGTGAATGTACACCTGACATTAGGCTCGACTTATGAAACCATCAAAAGAAAAGGTCAAAAGCCTACGATATCACAGCACGACAAGCGAGTAATTTTAAGGAAAGCAACAAATTACAGTCTAATTACTAGACTCTAGTAGCATCTAATATTCGTACAGCAATGAACCTGTCGGTATATACCAGGCGTGTTCGACAAATTTTGGCTAGTAAGGAAACCGTAATATAGCAAAAACCTTTGCAGAAACCGAAATTATTTCTGAACCACAAAGAAAGAAGACTTGGTTAAGGAAAGGTACATGATATGTGATAAAGAATGGGAAACCGTAATTTTTTCACATGAGAATTTAATGAGAATTTTATTTTAAATGAATCAGGTGGTTTGCGATGTTATTGGCACGATTTAACAAAATCTACAGGGATGGCAATCGGTAGAAAATTTGTAGGTAAAATATTTATAGTATTGGGGGGCTATCTTTCATTGAAGACAGCTTCAAATAGCAGAGATTTCTACCAAAATGAATTCTCGAGCATATATAAATGTTTGAAATCGGATTTATGTCAAATGGGAACGGATTTATTAGAAGAAAATGTCAGATACATTCAGCTTTTCAGGTCCATACATCTAGAATCACCAAATCATGGTTTTCTGAGAAAAATATTAACTTGGTAGATTAGCCCGTCGTTGTCCGGACCTGAATCCAATGGGAAATTTATGAGGCATTATTTCCAGGCTAGAGTGTGAAAATGTCAAACAATTTTCCACTGCCAATGAACTTCTGGAGGCTATTTTTAAGGTGTGGAATGAAATTGAACCGGAGATTCTGCAGAATTTTGAGGTCTATGAAAAAACGGGTTTTCGAATTAATTACGAAAAATGGTACCCATATATCATATTAATTTACTTATTTCGGCAAAATATCTTGAAGACTTGGTGTGGATTTATAATTATTTCCGGCCTATTATTGAATAAATTCTTTTTTACACACACACACATTTTTATAGGTGCTTACAAAATATTTCCCATACATTTCTGTATTACTTGATGAAATTAAATAAATTCAGATAGATTCAAATAGAAAACCTATTTCTTTTTTTAATTCCAGTAAAAGGTTTGGTCTATTTATAATTATTTCCTCCACTGTATTTGTACGGTATCGAATTCAAAAGAATAATGTAATGAATAATTGAAGTTTTCGTTTCAAAAAGTAAAACTATAAAACTGAGTCACATATTGAGATTATGCCGTTGTTTTTTCTTACAAGTCTTACAAAAGACTGATATTAGAAATGATCTGGATAGATGATCAAATATTTTCAAAATCAATAAACATTTCACATTAAAAAACATAAATAATATAAACAAATTAATAAATAAAGTATTAAAAGACAAGAGATAAGTTTTATGTTTAATGGGTATTTGATTGTTCCTCTGAATATTCGTTTTCAACATCCATATATAATTGTATGGCTGCAGAATCGTAACTGAGTGGAGTAGTGGCTTTCACAACTGGTATTAACGAGAAAGATTTTCTATATTCTATTAACGACAAAAATATATTTTCATTCTTCTAATCATCAACCATACCAAACTCTTGGTCAGAGACAGAACCCTAATAATTTTTAGATTTTCACCTTTAAAAAAGTTATGACTCGTATTTTAAATAATTATAAATTACCGAAATACGGACTCTTTCAGGTCCACCAGTCAAATTGGATTTCTCATTATAAATAAAAATATTTCACAAACTTTCTTTCATTTTCATCAGGAAAGCAAAACACTGAGACACTAAAATTTTGAAACTCATGTGTCTTCAATGATAGATTTTTTAGATCTTTCCAGCGCTCATAAATGTATCAACTAAATACATTTGTAAAAAGAAATATTATTTTTTAAATTGGTCGAAAGTAGAACATGACCCGAAATTTATTTTTTTATTATTTATTAATTTTATTAGTTAAACATCTCCAGAACTTTATCCAGAAATTATGTAATACTATATTAATTTAATTTAATTAAAATTTATTAATTAAAACTTATTTTTCCTTTCTTTTTTGAATTTCACGGAGCCTTGTGTTATTTTGTGTATTTATTAATTATAAAGAAACACATTCCAATGTTCATGCCATAAATTTATACAAATTCTCATTAGTTTCTACATTTTTTTGTTTTCTAAGCTCTAAAGTATTTTTTGTAAAACATTAGCTATAATTATTTTGTAAAAACAAAAATAAAAATAATTAGTGGGACTGTTACATTTTCACTGAAAAAATTCGATAAATTTTTTTTTTAAATGTATTTTTATTAAAAATATTTTGTACAATAAAATTACAGGTGGATGAAAAATAAATTTTCACTGTAAATAATTAATGTAAATTGCATTTTCACGGTGAGGATGTTACTAATCTTTAATCTGAATTAACCTTTTCTTAATAAATAATATTTTTTAATTATATATTATGGTGTCCCATAAAAAACCGTTTTTGATATATTCACATTCAAGCTAAATAACTTGTTGTGGTAAAGATTAATAGACTATTGATTTATTGTGTGAAACTTTTATGTAGCTTGATTAAAAAAGTAGAAATTTTAACCTCAAAAATATTTGTTTTAATATTTATTTTAGCGCTCAATTAAAATTATAACTAAATTATAAATTATGAAGTTCGTGCACGAGGTTCTGGAAGACCTTCGGTCGTCAAAAAAATGATCTGCTTGATTGTATAGATTCAGATCCATCCCAATCAACTCATGAATTATCACCTCGAATAGGCCATTTAAAATCTACAATTCATCGGCACTTTCGATGCCTTAACAAAAAATACTCCTAGAATAGACCTATATCAACTTACAGATTTGCAAGTTGATAAATTCTTTCAAATTTTTTTAATTCAGACATCTATTCTGCACTATTGAATCGATTTCACAATATTCCCACCAAAAATCATCCGGATTTAATCAATCCAAAAGAGTTACAAGCGAACAACGCTAAACCTCATTCTTCATAAAATCAATAAAAACTTTACAACATATTGAGGAAATTGAAATGTTGTAGGATCAGACTTACACTTGTTCCGCTCAATGATACATTTCATGCAGCGTACATAGTACATTCCTTGAGAACAAAGAAGACCTGGGAAAAAGGTTGTCAGCGGTTTTTGACTCTAAATCTCCGGAATGGTATGATATTTGGATTCCCGAAATTGCAGAGTGTTGTTAGTGAGAACGTTGGATTGTATTTTAGTTCGTGATTTTATAATAAAAAATGAAAATATTGTATTGAATTTTTGAATAAAAGGATTCAATTTTTGGGAGCACCGTAATATCAGACTTATATACGGTATTAGGTGAGAGAAATGATAAATAAAAAATCAAAATATAAATAAAATTAGAAATACATATTAAGAACTATAGAATAATAGGTCACAGGTGTGAAAATGGTTTAGACTTAAAAAGCAAAAGATATCATGTGAGCGAGGCTGTTCCATGTTTCCTTTTGATGTGATCTCATTTCCAAGCAATTAACCAAAACAAGTTGACGGCTATAAGTATAAACAACTGACGTCGTATGGGGAGATGTATGAAAGCTGAGTTCTATCATTGAATAATAAATCAATTTTTATCTTCATTATCAAATCTCCACTGTCAACATGCTCGTTATATTGTATAAAATTATAATCCACAGAGACTGTTGAAAGATAAGAAACATGATGAATGAATATTATCATCTAATAAAATGACTTGGAAATTGACACCATATATTTTAATCAGCGATTATATATTAATGTTTATTAATATTTATTGGAAGAAAAATTTAATTAAATTATTTAATATTTATTCGTCTTTGAAAAATCTCACTTCAATGTTACTTCAAGAAAGGGGTTACGAGTCTTTTTACCGTTGTGTTTGTCAGTGACATTGAAAATCAAATATTAAAATATAGTTTTGATTTTAAAAAATATTATTAAAAATAAATTATAAAAAAAATAATATTCTGTCAAAAAATAATAGTCCGGATGAAGAATTGTTCTAGTGGTACAATGTTGGCTGTTCAGTTTTCCTAGGTCGAATTGTCTTGTAAATAAAAAGAATTTGTAATGAACTTTATACATTATTATTTTAGTAATAACATGAATTTGACCATTTATTGAAATTTCATTAAATAAATTTGAACGGAAAACCCTTTAAAAATTATTAATGTAATGGATGGATTAAAACAAAAGAAAACTAAGATATTTGCCGATTTTATTGAGATCTCGATATAGTTATGAACATTTTAAAATATATTCTACATTATGAAAACTAAAATAATTTAAAAGGATTTAGGAAAATTATTATTAATTATAAAATACCAGTTAAATTGATATTTTAATTAAGACAATGACGCCTATTCATATAGTTCACATAAAATTTAAGTTTTTTGGTTAAAACCGTCTTTGGGACAATTTGTTTATATGCATTAAAAAATTTTAATAACTATTATAATTTTTAAAATTTTAATTTTTAATAACTTCTACATATTTCAATTTCTCACTTTTTATAATGAATCTGCATTATAACGCAAGATATTATCTGGGAGACATTAAATAGAGACAAAAGTTTAACTATAATACTTTTGAAATCTTTATTTTTCATATAAATAAATATTTATGAAATCTTATTATTCTGTATTCATTATAAATTCTGTATTTATTTCTGAATTCATTATAAATAAAAATTAATTAAATATTTAAAACAATGTAGAAAGTAATAAAATTTTTAATCCATATAAACAAGTTGTCCCAAAGATGGTTTTTAACCATTTTTTATTATAATTTGCATGAAATGCCTTTAGCCTTTAACATTATTGAATTAATATCTGGCAAAGAGATTGTTTAATAAAATTTACTCTTTTAAATGTAAATCAATATTAAATATCAAATAAATCTATAAATTGAATATCTGCTTAAATGTATTTAATTATTTTCAGAATGGAAAATTGAAAAATTGCGCAATTATAGAGATCTTATTTACATAAAGATTAACAAGAAAAAATTAAGTTGTTTGGATTCTTCATGTACGACAGTGAAAATTGTTACAGTAAATTGATTAGGAATTGTGTGGTCATCCCAAAATTGCGTCAACAAGAATGAATAATGAAATTCATGATTTTGCTAATGAAGTACCAGATATATTTGTGAAATACAGTAGTTCATACAAAGGGAATATAAGATGAATACGTACGCCATATTTTAAGCATGAATTAAATAGAAAACAAGTTTTTTAAAGGTCTGATAATAATACCGTATTAAAGTAACTTTCGCTCGTAATCTATAACTCCTCACTTAACATTCTTGTGCTCGTAATTCTATTGTCGCTACACAAAGTTAATTTTAAAATTTCATGTTTTTCCAATTAATATGGTTAATTTTATTATTAATTCTGTATTATTATTATTATTATTATTATTACAAACATCACGGTTTGTGCCTTTGGCAAACCCAACAAAGTACAAAGTTTTTTAATACAAAATATTGCGTGAAAAATGATTTTTTCAGAAGAATGCTTTAAATCTTTTAAGAAGAAAAAAGCTGATTTCATACATTGTTTTATAACTGCCGATCATCGTGACCTAAAATTAAAATAGGAATGGTTAAAATGGACACAGGTTTGTTTTTCCCTGCCGAGACAGCTAATTAAGAGAATGATCAGTGATAAAAGCGATCTTTTTTTAATAATTGATTGATAATTGAAAGGTAAAACAGTGAAATCAACATATTGCATTATGTTAGCATATTGCATGGAATGGATGAAAAAATCGTAGATTGAAGAAGAAAAAACCATTTTTCTTTAAAATAACTGACCAGATCACAAAAATACATTGACTAACATAAATCGAAGCAGGCTTTAACAAAACCTTAAACAATTTGTTTGTGACCGGTTTATTCAATAAATGAAAAAGCTAAAGCAAATGTAGAGCATTACTTAAAAGATTTCATGAAGATATACATGAAATTGAATTAATGGAAACGTACTAAGAATGAACTAAGTTTATTGCATTCACAGGAAATTATTTTGATTAATTAATTGGTCTGATGTTTTTTCACATTTTTTTTCATTTCTATGATAATTATCAATACTTATGTAATGATTCAACCAAATTTAAATAAAAAAAACAAAATTCAAAACTTTTAAAGTAATGTTAAATAGAAAATTTTAAAATAATTAAATTAGATTAAATGTAAAAATAAGTTTATTAAGGTTTTTACAATAAACAAGTATTTAGCCTCATAAATAAAATATTATTAAAAATATTTATATTACATACATAATTAAGTTGTTAAAATATTAAATAAATTCAAATATTCTTAAATCTTGTTATGGAGAGACCCAAAGACAAATTAATAAACACATCTATTTCAAAAATCGTACAACTGCTTATGACCAATATCTTAATCATATATTCACCATGACAAAAAATAATGCTGTTTAGATGTTTAAATCAATTTAACTGATGAGTCTGCTTGTATTTTGTCTAGTTAGAGAAATGTTCTAGGAACATTTTTATATCTTGAACGTATTTCAATTTTTCATTTATTCTCTTTGGCTCCAACTTCTTGGATGTTAAAGAGGTTTCTTGGCTTAAACAGTTTTGATCAAAGCCAATAGAGTTCATAAAAAAATATTTTTATCTTTGCTTTCCAGATTTTGCAACATCTGTTGAATTTACTAATATTAGGTGTAGCAATTAATTCAGTGGAATTTTCTGAAAAAACAAAATGCATTTATGTTTAAGACACAACACAATTATATTATAAATAACATTTTTTCAAATTTCTGTTAACTTGTGAATACCATTGTAAAATAAATTTTCTTTAGACAAAATCCATTAATTGATCCAAAATATGATTTCATCATATTTGCGAAAGCGACGTTCCGACTGTCCATTTGCCATCGATCTGAATAAATCCAAATCAGATAGCACCATGTCTAGCGAATATAGGGTGGATGATGTAAGACTTCCCATCCAAGTTCTTTACAAGTCTTTACTGAATTTGCAACATAAGGTCGAGCATTGTTATGTAACAGATAACTTTCCCATGTCTCTTGTCTCATTCTGGTCGTTTATACTTCAATGTCATCTTCATTTGAATCAATTGTTGCTTATAACGATTAGCGTTGACCGTTTCAAAACTACAGCGCAACTTCTATTTTAGACTAATTTCTGAAATGAACCACTTCTATAAATGGACCAAACTCCATATTTGGACCAATAATTTGTACTTATCACATTTCTCGATATTTTCATATAAAAAATAAAATTCTTGGTCAAAAAATTTCAATAATTTGTTTTATTAATGTTTTAGTATATAACATTTTCAAAATCCTGAATGAGTAAAAAATTATCATATGAAAATAAATATAATACTGCCAAGCAACTTCGCAATAAAGACTTATTGTTGTTTTTTTTTAATTTCTATTTTTAAATCCATATAAGTTCATATATAAGTTCATACTTTTGAAACTTTGTGGTCCAAAATAGAAGTTGCACTGTGTTTAATAATTCATAGAAGACGACATCTTTCTGGCCCCACCAGATATACAACAAAGTCTTCTTCGAATGAATATTTTGCTTGGCAGTCGAAGATGATGGTTGGCCTGGATCAACCCATGATTTCTTAAATTTTGGATTATCAAAATAAATCAATTTTTCATCTCTTGTAGCAATACGATGTAGGAATGACTTTCTTCGGTATCTTTTCATTAAATTTTCACAGATTGTTTATCGTTTTCCCATACAACTTTCATTCAATTCATGAGACACCCATTTTCCTTTGACTTGAATTTTTCCCATACCTTGTAGTCTACTGGAAATGGCATGTTGAGACACGTCAAAGTTTGGTAGAAAGTTGTTTTTGGGTTTATGTATTATTTTCTAATTCTGTATCTTTCCATATCTTTGAGATCATAATCACCTGTTTCGAATCGAATAAACCAGTGTTAGCAAGTGTTTGCCGATGAAAAATGATCATCATAAGCTTCTCAAAATAAGATACAGCCTTTTGCAGCAGTTTTCTGTAAATTGAAGAATAACAGCATAGAGTTCCGAGAATGTTCTTTAGTTGGCTCATGTATTAACATCTAGATTATTAATATATTGAAATTTGAAAATTTAAATTTTAACTTTAGAAAGCTTTATTAAAACAATTACTAAAATGATAACACAATCATTAAATATACAGGGTGTTTATTACATACTTTAACATACTTTATTTTTAAATTACAAGTTAAAAAATAAATATATTACTAATTTTTAATATGGATTACAAGTTTAATAATTCATTTAGTTAATTTTAAAATAAAATGGCTTCGAGTTTTTCGATAGAAGAAAGAATTCAAATTGTTGTATGGAACTCGAAATTTGATAATTTTGAAGAAGTATTTAGGTATTGGAAAAAGAAGTTTATCACTCCACCACAAAGTAGGCAAACAATTAAAAAAATTGTGGAAAAGTTTAAGAAGACTTGAAGTGTTCATGACCAAGTAAAATCTGGCCGACTTCGTTTCGTATTAACAACGAAAGAATCCTTATTAAAAAAAATTGACCCAAATATCAATTGTAAACCAATAATTAATCTACAGAACCCATCTATATATTTGTGTTTATCCTGTCTCAATAGATTTTTTCCTTAAAACTCTAATTAAATTAAAAATCGCCATGAATGAAATAAGAAGATATATAATATATAAATAATATCTACATACAATTCTTGACAGCCTCTATATTTACTTACAGAAAAAATAAATAAATAACAAGATAATTATGATCCCAATGCATTATTCTCGTGCGCCTCTCTGTCGAAGGGCGTAATTCACTTGATGATCTTGTACCGATCATATTTCAATTTATCACTTTGTTTCTTTGAGCCCCTACCATTTCCGACATTAATCATTTAAGCATAAATACTTTTTCCTTTATTATTTTACTTTTCACTTAAATGACTTGTTTCTCAGCTGTCAGTTTGGTAAGTTTTCTTTCAGACCTTCTAAACAACGGGAAATCTCTTTTTTGAATGATTTAACATCCACTGAAACATAATTTGTTTCCTTTCATTTTTTTCTTCTTTTTGATATAAAGACTCATGATAAACAGACATAAAAGATCATTGTGTCTTTTCAGATGAAGTGTAATATGGACCAGTTTCTTGATTTTTTATCATTGAGAATTATTTTCCCTTTCGATTCAATTGGGATCGTGAACAGTAATATGTTATCGTTATGTGACTCGTTCCAACTTGGATCGTTATGGTTTTCATCAAGTTGCCAATTTATAACATATAAATTGAACTTGACACTCTTTAGTAATTTAATATTAAAATATGATTGATCTATTAAATAATCCACATTATATTTGATAAATATTATTTTGTTTTATTATTTTAGTTTAAAATTACATTATTAATATTAATATTTTATTATTATTGTGCATTTTTATTATAATTTATTATTTTATATTATTATTTTGAAAGCGAAGTTATTGAATAGCTCTTTGAAATAAATCAACCTTGTGTCTCTGGTTCGTGTTTTGTTCTATTTTAATATTTATTAATACTTTAACAATTACAGTCAAATCTCGATCGACCGCAACCTTGACGATCGTCTAAAATTTCATGTTAAAATGTTGTTTCTAGTCTTATTATACTATATATCTACCTCAATCCAACGCCACCTTTCTTTTACACGCCAAAACAAAATTGCTTAAAATTTAAAACTTAAAAATTATTAAAATTTTTTAATTTGAATTTTAAAATCGATATTTATATAATGATTTAGTATTATGTGGTACAGTAAATTCTAAGCTTTAAAATGATAATATAAATATTTTAATTTAGTTAATTATTACATGGTTTACAACGTTTCCAAAAAACATGCCATTAAAACAGACATGTTATATTGCACAACACAATATTTATATTATATTATTAATATATTGTTATTCTAAATATTTTTATAATAATTTTTTAGTGTTTATTCTAAAGAATAACTGAATTTAAAAAGTGCATTTATGATAATATATTATATTAATGATATTAAGACAATATCTCAGTGCTCGATTCTGCTTTTGGATCTATCGGGGGGGGGGGGAACATCTTAAATTTTCTGCAAATCCTTACTTTAAGATTGAAAACAGTAATCTCTGAAATTTATCTTCATTATTTTTCACAACATATTTAATTATTTTTAATGGGTTTAAATATGGAAAATTGCCACCCTACAGCAGAATCATTTCATAAATATTTTCACGAATTGTTTTGACAAATTTTAATTGCATTTTTCCCTGTGACTTTCCACTAATAGAATATAAATTATGCTGCTTTAATCATTTCAGAAATGGGGAATCACCGTAAGATGGAAGGGGGAAAATAATTTTATATTTTCTGCTTCATTTTAAGTAAAATTTTCTTCGAGATTTAATAGAATAAAAAAGTGACTGTCTGAGAAATCGGTTTTAATCATTATTATAAAAATCAACTTTTATTTCAAACTTAGAATAAAATATTAAATGAAATTTTAAACACCGTGTATGCTTTAGTAATATACATAAAATCGAAAGAGAATTTTAATAAATTTAATAAAGAAAATAAAAAAAATGAGATGTATGAGAAAAAATATAAATAATATTTATATTTATTTTAATTATTTAATATCTAATTTAAAATTAGATTTAAACATTTAAGATTACTTCCAACACCACTTCATCCTTTTTTCTGGTTCTCGCAAGTGATACAATAAATCAAAATGCACTAGAAACCCTGAAATCTCTAAAAAGAATCAATTGCGTGGAGAATTGAAGAAAAAGAAAGTAGAAATATTAAAATAAACATTTATCTATCGCACTTAATATACTGATGAGAAAATTTATTTATTAAATTTTGTGGTAATAGGTTTTTCGAATAATTATAAAACTAACTTTAAAAATTAAATTAAATAAAAAATAAATAAGAATAAAACAATAAATTTTTATTTCAACTTTCCTATTGGCTCATATTTATTATATTAATTAATTAATTAATTACACTTTTTATTATATGTACAGTGCTCCAACTAATTATTGCCGCACTAAGAAAATGCATATTTTTTGTATGTAGAAGCTATAATATTTAAAAAGTAAAAATTAACTAAAAAAATTCCAATAATTTATTGCCGCATATTTACAAAAGATGTATATCATAAAAAAATACATTTTGAATTATTTTTCGATTGTTAATATTTTTTTGACCTTCCATGGGAATAAATCACTTCATAAATTCTATTTGGCATAGAATTTACCAGTGCTCGCAGGACGCTGTTATATATTTCTTCCCAATAGCGAATTATCTCTCGTTCCAGCTCTGAAATTGATTCATATTGTTTCCCATTAGCATATACCCGACGTGCTAATATCCCCCAAAGATTTTCTATGGGATTCAAGTCTAGTGAATAGGGTGAAGTCGACTTCCCGTGATAATTGATACAACCCCAAATCACAATGAACCTCCTTCAGTGTGTCTATTCGAAAAAGATATCTTCTCCTTCCGCAAATCGTGCTAATAATATGCGTAAGCGTCAGGTCCATCCAAATTAAACTCCAGAAGACCTTTTCCCATTCGGTGACTCACGATATTTTCTCTTTAGCTCAGCAGACATGATTGATATCTTTTGATATCAGATCATCCCAGACTTATTTAAAATCTTTCTAATACTCTCTACGGACCAATTTAGATTGAATAGCGCTTTTATTTTCACATTAGATATGGTTTGGTTGCTGACATTCCTAATAATGGAACGCCTTGTTGCTGCGGAAATCTTCACCTTAGGACCTCGTGTCTTCTTTTCTTTATTTTTATTCTTCAAAAAGTATCTTATACTACTTTCATTCTTCCCTAACATAGTGCTGATCCATCTGTTCGATTTTCCGGCGTCGTGGTAGGAATAGATCATTCCCTTCTCGGTTTCAGTTAATCATGCAATTTTACCCATCTAACTGAATAATTTTTTTATAAAATCTTAGTATTCGACAGATAGAAGTACTTATATTTAATATTTAATCTTCAAACGTTTAATTTATATAATTAGATTTAAATAATTTCGCTTTTAAATTAGTGCGGCAATAATTAGTTGGAATTAATTATCTGATATATTATAACAAATCAGTTTTATGTGAAGTAAATGGTTGATTAGTTAGCCAAAAGTTATTTTAAAATCTTAAAAATATTTCATGCATAATACAATAATCAAAAAAATTATTTAAATTTAAATAAGTTAAGATTTATTATATTTTCAAGGTGCGGCAATAACACTGTATATACCTAATCCAAAAATTATCAAACCTATAGTTTACTTCCTCGTTTTTCTAACATGGATTTTTAAAATTGATTTTTCGAATTTTAAAAAATGTTTCTAAATATGATATTATAAGAAGAGGATATACATAAATCTTTGCTCTTTCTAATGATGTTAATTTGATTTTTGATCTGATCAATACATATTATGATCAGAAGTCCAATATTTTAAATTATTATAAATTTTGGCTCATTAACTTTTCTATAATCGCTTTTATCATCTTAAAATGATAAATCACTAACTTCGAATTTCTTAAACCAATTTTAGTAGGTCTCTCTATTGACTGTATTTTTGCGAAGCGCTTTGCAAATTTGATCATAATCCTTCGTTGCATTTTGACCAATTTTGAAATGATAAATATATATCATATATAATACTAAAAATTATTGTTTATTCAAGCTTTTTTCAAAAAAATTCGAAATTTCTTAACTTTATTGTTACAACCGAATATAATTTATATTCGCATTTTTTAATTATCTAACAAATGGCGAAAATTAGTTGATTTAAATGGTGCATATATTGCTGAATAACATTTTTTATAATAATAAAATATAGACTTTTAGACTATAAACACGACTCTTTACTCAACCCATTATATTCGTTTAAATGATATGATAATAAAACATTTGAATTTTTTTAAGAATAATTATTTCAGGAGGGATAAAATAAAAATAAATTGAATTAAATTTTCTGGTTTTGACATTAAATAATATAAAATAACTTTCGTCGTCATATTTAATAAGTTAGTATATAACAAATAACGCGATTTTCCAATTAAAGATGCCCCACTTTCTAATTTTATTTCATGTGGGCTCCTTCTCCCACAATCCAACTCTTTAATCTTTGTCAAAAGTGGAGCATCCTTTCTTTAGCTGTTACCTGGCCCAAATTGTTGAATGCAGCCAGAGTAGCTGCATGAAGGTCTGATTTATTGGTATGGTTGGATTTACAAGTAAAATCTTTCAATAACGCCCAAGACAAAATGATCTAGAGGTTTTAAATCTCGACTCTTTTGAAGCCACATTTATTTAGATCAAAACATTAAAAAATTAACTTTAAAATATTTTTGCACTAAAATGCTAATATGAGCGAATGCATTATCCTGTTGAAAGACACGACTTTTCAGAAACTACATCAGAACCTCAAGATAGACATACTTTGCAATCTCTTCACCCGATTCAAAGAAATATGGTGGTATGACATCACCCTCACTTGAAAAAACGCCTAACATAACGGCTTGCAGAAAATATTGTCCGACCAACTACAGGAGTATATTTTGGAGCGTTGGCAAGCAAATGGTCGTTCCGCTTGCTCACCTTGGCATCTATGGTAAAAATCTTTTTATCAGGGGTTAACTTGAGACGACCATTAGCTTCGCGTTTCAATGAGGACAACAACAATTTGCAGCGGTAACTCATTTCAATTTGATTTCTAAAGACAGCATCTGTCGTCCTTTAACATGTAGGAATGGCATCTGAGAACCTGTTAAGCGACTCAACGGAAGAAAATTATACTAACGTTGATTATGAATGACAATTTTACAAGCGATATCTCCGGATAGTTACTGATTAAGATTTTGGCTTTTTTGATAATTTGTTGGGTCCTTGCTTTCCTTTCTTTTGCGTTAATCTTCCTTGTTGGATAAGCTGAATCTTCTCCAAACATATTAAAACAGAATACTTTATGCAATGTCATATACAGTGGACCTTGGATACCCGAAAAAATTAACTATATCAGTGGACGACTTTCCAGCTTGAAGTCCTTCCATTACTGCCGATTTTTGACTAAATCCGGATGTCATTTTTTCTATTATTATAATTTTCAAATAATGCAGGTTTATAAACGTTAAAAAAACAAAGATATTAAATTCAGATGTATTAAATTTTATGTTTCTCAATACCGCATCAAATCTTACCGGATTTTGCTGTCGAACTCTGTATATTTACAACTATTATAAGTTTCTTCATCTAAGATATTTTAAAATTTTTACTTATTATTATTATTATTATTATTATTATTATTATTATTATTATTATTATCATCATCATTATTCAAATGCCTACAAAATTATAGATATTAATTATTTAGTAAATTTTTTTGTTGAAAACCTTTTTTAAAATTTACGCTTCAATATGAAAACAAATTTATATTAATAAAACAAATTTTCCTTTATTAAATCATACTGCAAAAATTAAGTTTCATAAACCGCCATTAATTTCTTTAAAACATATTATTATTATTATTATTATTATTATTATTATTATTATTATTATTATTATTATTATTATTATTATTATT
>JBBMKC010116477.1:0-16320 GCA_037834085.1 Bipalium vagum
TTATTATTATTATTATTACATACTCAGCGAATCTGAATGATATCGTAAACCGTGATAATCGAGCAATCACGAACATTGTGATAACAGCATCCATGGACCTAATGCTAAAAGCCTTACACCGTGGAATAATCCGCAAAGTTGATGACAGTAAAAACGCTTCACCAAATAATTATAGTGTGTGTGAACAAAGAAATAGAAAGGTTGATTGTCAAAGTTCATACAATTTGGAGGATATCTTCTAATAGTTTTATTACCAAAGGAAAAGGTTCCAATTTTGTCAATTGAAAGAAATGTGTTTGGTATGGGAATTAGTTCCCATCGTTTTGTTATAGATTAATTATTATAAAAATAAAACTAAAAAGTAATTCATCTATAAGATATCAATATTTAGTATTTGTTTTAATTGATTAAGTAGTTTACTTATTTAAGCGAAAATGCAAAATCATAGAGCAAAAAAACAACATTTGCGGAAATCATTATTGTTTTGCTATAATTTAAAGATCAGCATTCGAATCCCATAGATTAATAACAAAAGCTTACTATGAGTATGCCCTGTCTGAACCAACATGTCGAGAATGATATTGACGATTGAAGACAGGTGAGTTTAGCGTCGAAGATAAAGAACGTCCAGGTCAACCAAAGCAGTTCGAAGATTATGATTTAAGAGGAATTATCAGAGAAGAATAAGGACAAACATTTGAAGAGATAGCGTAGTCATTGAATGTTAACAGGTCATCTGTTGGTTAGCAGATGCACGCAGTGGAAATGATCAAAAAATATGGAAATGGATACCATATGATTTGACCGAAAGGCAGCGAGAAAATCCAAAAATGTTTACGAAATAATACTTACAATGCACTCAGTTTTGCATCGAATTATAACTGGTGATGGAAAACTTCGTGATGAAAAATGATATTTTGCTTTAATAAGTCTTCATATACAAATCTTTTCATTTGATTGATTAAATAGATTAAATAATGATAGGATTCATTGGTTTAATTTCCTAAGGTAATCGATTATTAAAATAATTTTTGAATCTTAGAAAAGGGTTTCCATAACCTTCCCAAGTGATTTGTCTCTTTACCACCTTCGAAAAATAGCACACAAAGTCTGTCAAACGCAACCGTTCTTGTTCTAAATTATGACTATCATAATCGAAAACATTGATCATCGACAGTTTTTAACGGAAAATTCGTTTTGCTTTCGTTTTTAATGGATTGCTCAGAAATGTAATAATACATTTTTCATATGTAATTCGTGTTTCAAAAATTACCGTACACGTTCTTCAGAAATTTCTTGGTATGTTTTATGTCACGAGTATATATCTAGTGCTCCACCAACAATATCATGGATATCATCAAAAATCCTTAATATGGGTACACTTTTTGGTCCGATTTACCACCATATTTGAATGCAGCAACTTAAAATTTCACCTACACACAATTACCATACCAATGTGAATTTCCCTCAACGGTAATCCTTTTATAAATCAGTACTCAATACCAGCAAGACTTTTGAAATTTTGCATTCTAAAAGTGTAAACAAGTTGACATGTATTTAAACCGATATTCGACTTATAGATTTATTGGAAATTTAACAGATATACTTATGACAGATGGATTATTTCATTAAACAAGATATTTTCAGATATTAATATCTTCAAAGAAATTTCAAGTAATCAATAATTTTTAAAACATCCAATTTAATATAAAAATATTATTTTAAATTTTTGATAAAAATTAAAACAAAAAATATAAAAATATTTTTTTCTATTTTTGTCCAACAACAAATGCTTCGCTCTATCTTTACCATCAATTAATATCAATTAATTAAAAATATTACAGTCATTATTTGTTTTAATTAATTACTTTGATTTATTAAATTTAATGATTTATCAGAAATCGATGAAAAAGCTATTTTGATATTATTCGTTAAAATATTTTTCTTCGTAAAATCCAAATAATTATTTATTTTTGTGAAATATTTTCGATAATATTTTTAAATATTTATTTTGATGGAATTTTAATTAATTAATTTAATTCTCAAAATTTATCTATCCATGATTGGTGCGTGTTGTTCTAATGAGAGACATTGGAGGAATTGGGGAAAATGGTCTAAATTCGTTGTACGCTTGTTCTATAATACATTTCATATTTTCCTCTTTACTAAGAAATTTAATAAATAAATAATATTAATAAAGGCCGATGAAAGTGGAATGAATGTCTCGGTAACGTTGTGACATAAAAACCGAAAGGGGATGAGAAAATATTAAGTATTTTAAATAAATAATTATTTTTTTATTATTATGAGTCAAGAAAGAAATAACGCAGAATATCATATGACGCTTTAAGACATTTTTATGTTTTTGTTTTACTAAGCGATTAAGCATTGGTTAGTAAAACAAATATACATTTGAGAGGAATTGGGAAAGTATTAGACGAACGTAGATTCTGATTATTAGTAAATTTATTTGATCGGGAGGAAAGTGGCACGACGTCTCTGCGGGGAGGTGTGCATTTTATACTGTTTTAATACTGTTGATAATGGTTTTTACTTTTCTCTTTATTGAAGATCGTAAATCAATTGAGTCGAAAATGAGAGGAAATAGGCAGTCGAAATGTGAAAGCTGGTGAGTAATATGGCCACATCCGGAAGCAGGTCTTAATATGATGCTAGAAATGCTAGAAAGGCTGTTGGACCATCAACTATCAAAATCGATCTGTAGGGAGCCGCTTGAAAAACCACATTCATCCATGAATGTCACACGAGGTCGGAGGTGAGGTTTGATTGTCTCCTACACCTTATCATCAGATGATACCGGATAATGGTGGATCAATACTTTCTGATAATAGACTATGAGCTGATTCATATTCCAGGGAAAATTCTTAACAACCGGATGAGATGCCATGTGCTTAAATCTCATTCTCAAGCTGGTCTGGACCGACTAAAAATTAACCAAGGAACTGGGTTAAATGCCAATTTCGGCACAGATTTATTCATTTGTAGAAGATCAAATATGGTTGATCTCCATTGGTTTAGTAACCCGTTGTCCTCACCGGTGGTATGCCAATGTTAGCCTGTACCTGATGAGTACGCAAATGAGAAAGTTGCAAAATCAAAAATAGAAAACAAGCAGCAAAATATCAGAAACCAATCAACACAAAGAAAGACTACTTTTACGAAGTTTTATAGTGTGATCATGCTTATAATTCGTAAAGTGTTTATTAAAAATCTTGAAAGTAGGTCAAAGGATAAAGACGTTTAAGGGTGAATGTTACTGAAGAGTTTTCGATTGTGATAAAAACGGAGATCGCCTACGTAAATGACCTTCATTAGAAAATTGATTTCATGAAAGACCATTTTATAGAATTGCATAACGATTGGTTTATAAGGTATCTGTTTTAAGCGACCTATTAGACTTATTATTTTCCATAGTTATAAAGTAAAGTTTTCTACTAATAAGCCGCCCCTCTGTGTTAAGTCAATTTTGAAAAGTTTTTTCTTATACGTCACGACTAATAAGGGAAAATCGGGAGATATGCTAAAGGTGTTGGATAAGTGACACACAAGGTATGAAGAACAGGTAAAGCTACAAGTGTCAATAAAATAGTCAGATGTCTACAATATCAATGTAACACTAAATAAACAAAAGGAAAGAAAAACCTTGCTTCCATTGGAGTTCATATCAGTATTATGAGTCGGTGCTCACGTTTATCCTAAGTAATTCTTGAAAAACTATTTCAAGGAGAACAATCTTCATACTTTAAATACTGAGATCACTAATACGAGCGACAGGGAATTACTGGGTTGGTGGGTACATTATTCCATTCTCTATACGTAAGGGTATTAAATTCAGTTCTTGACGAAGACTCCGCTAATCTAGAGCATCTATGTGAGAGGGATTATGCTGGTAACTCAGAGGCGCAGACATACCATTATAGGGAACACAAAAATACTTAACTAAACAAATGTGAATTTAAACAAATGAGAATTTAAACAAATGAAATTTTTGAACTTCTTAAGAACGAAACGAATTTATTTAATAGCCGAATGCATTATCAAAATTGAATACTTCATTAAAACAAAAAATAGCAAAAAATAACCAAGACGACATGAAAATACCCATTTCTCTCCATAATGATGATACTTCTTTCTCCAAAGACTGGTATTATCGTAAGACAATATTAAAACAAACAATTCTAATTTGGTAATCATAAAAAAATATGCAAAGTATTTTGCTGATGATTAAAACAAAGAAGTCTGCGTCAATTGAAAGCCGGTCGGAAGAACAAAACCAAACTGGAATGGTTGCTCCTTTTATTTCCTCTCGATAAATTAATTTTCTTAATGCTCCACGAAGTTTAATTATTAAATTTGGGTATGATTTGCGAAGTGCGCTGATTGATACGGAACGAAGTCTTTTGGGAGGGGGCGCGGCTTTTGGATAAAATAATGAATACGTTTAAACAAATATTTTAATGCAAATAAACTAAGTATTATCGGAACGTAATTCATCTCTGACAAAGTTTCATTCTCTTTGGTGAATAATGAAAGTCAACTTGAAATAAATAAAATTTGATAATAATAATAATATTATTATTAATTTATTTAAAATTATTTATTGTCAAAACAATTTTGTCTGGAAAAATAATTGAATATTATTGGTTAAAAGAACTTTAACTACCTTTTTTCGAATTAAATAAGTAAATAAATAAAATTAAATATATTTGATTAATAAATATATATAAATTTTATTTAAGTGATGATTTTTTTCGTCACAGTTTGAAATATTATTGATTTAAGTATTGATCAATGTCAATCAATTTATTGACAAAATTATATGAATTGAAGTATGACTTGCAGGACCATCCTTTCTAATCACCTGATTTGTCTGTATCAGACTTCTTTCTCTTCCAAATTTGTTCCGATTTGGAATGCGTTTTCGTGACATTCAAGACGCAATTGGTAATTTCGATAGATATTTTTCAAGCTTCGATGAAAGTCATTACAGATAAGCTATCCAATTGTGTTGAGCAAAACTGAGATTCGTAGAAAAATAGTTTAATGTTTGAACTATAGACGTTGTTTTATTCTTTTCATTTTCAAATATTTTCAAACCACTATCGTATATCAAACTTAATATTGATAAATTTATCAATAAAATTTAATCATTTGTTTTGTATTCTTGGATTTTAAAAAATAAATATAAATATAAATAATTTTTAATAAAATAATAAATAATAAACATTTTAATAAAGAATGTAAATAATAATAATAATAATATAATGATAATAATATAATGATAATAATATAATGATAATGAAATATATGATATTAAAAATAATAATAAATCTTTTATTGATCTTATCTCTTGTCTGTTTTTGAGTTCCAAGCCGTCTTCCAGCGGTTTTTATTTTGAAATTGTTACATTATATTTTTAATTTATTGAAGGTAGGGGGTACATTGATGTCAACAAATATCATCATTTCATTGAGATTGTAACATATAACAGAACAAGACATTGAAAAATATTTACTTCAAAAAAAATTATCAATAAAGTTAAACAAATATATTAATTTATTTATAATTTATTGATAAAAAGAAAATCAATATCGATTGATATTTTGACCTAAATTCATTTTATTGAGATCAAATCTATTGAGAGTGATATAAAACTTTAATTAATCTCTCTAAATGAAATCTCGATTTCGAGCACAGATTTTCGATCCACTTAAACCGATTTCATTGGATATTTTAATCTTAATTATTTAACACTTTCTGCATGACATCTCCATGGAAACAAAATAATTAAAGATTTTACAAATTTCTTTTTCCGTTTTAAATTACGGGAAAAAACTGAAAAATGTTGCAAGATGAAATGAAAAAAAATTTAATCAAAATAAAATAATAATTACAATAATGAAAAACTAACCATTTTTCCTCGAATTGCGATTTGAAAGCCTTCAACTCACTGGACAAACCGGAAATGTTCATTTTGTCTTGTTCTTGACGATTGAATGATTCCTGTTTCCACCGCTCATATTCCGATTCCACGGATTGCAGTTCGAACTGAGTCTTAATCAGCTTTTCGTTCAGTGCACATTTTTCCTGTTCCAACATGCTAAGACATTGCTGCTTGTCGTTCTCGGCGATCAACAGAGAATCGTCTCGTTCTCTTTGAATGGTCATTATTTCCTGAGCCAGTTCTTCCTTTTCTCTTTCGTACGTTCCGATCAAATCGTCGCGTTCCATATTGAAACGGTGGATCAGTTCTTCTCGTTGATTTTCCGAGCTTTGTCGTATGCTCTCGTTTGTTTTGCTCAGCCGATCGACATCTTCCGAATGAGAATCTCTTTCCTGTTGCAGTGCCAATTTGTATTCGCTTTCGATCCGTTGACATTTCGAATTGAGCTGATCTCGGGAATGGATCAGCTTCTCGTACTCGATTTGGAATTCTCTTCGCAACCGACCCAATTCGCCTAATCGAAACGCAACTCAATGGTGGGAAAATGTGAAAACAAATAGGAAAGGTATTAGAAGAGGAACTTAATTATTTCTGCAAAATGTTTTTTTCTTCTTTTCATTATTACTTATTTTTTTTTAAATGGATTAGGAAACACGGCTGATTAATAATAATATTTATATATTATTATTAATAATAATATTCAATTTTTTCTATTTTTAATATTATTATTAACACATGAAATATTCTTAAAAAATAGCAACAATGCGAAAATTAGGAAAATGACATTAATCAATAATATTAATATAAAATTATTATTAATAAAAAATTATTATTATTAATAAAAAATTATTATTAATAAAAAAATTAATTAAAAAAACTTTTAAAAAAATATAAAATAATGATACATAAAAAATAATATATAAATATTAATTTTATATAAATTTAAGCAATAATAATAATTTTAAAAATAATAAAATAATAAATAAATAAAAATATAAAAATTAATAAAAAAAATAAGAAAATTAAAAATAATTAATGAATTAAAAAATAAAAAATTGAAAATGATAAAAAATTATTATCAATACTGTCATTAGAAAAAGCAAATTGAACATAAATGATCACCGTTCAGGTTCTCCTTCTTGATGAGCAGCTCCTGGTTCTCTCCCTCCAGCTGTTCTTTTCTGGTTTCCAATTGAATAATTAATTGCTGAGCTTCGTACAGGGTCGTTTCGAGCTGTTCTCGGTCCGTGTTTAGAGACGCAATGACTTCGGACTGTTGACGATTTTCTCTTTCACAAGCCGTGACCTGGACGACCAATTCACCTTTGTCTTTGGTCAGATCCTCCTTCTCCTTTGACAACCGATTGGCTATGTTGGCGATTCGTTCCAACTCTCTTCGACATTGCAATAATTCTTCGGCCAGAGCTGATTTCTGTCTCTGGAAACATCCCATCTAAAAAGGAAAATTAATGATATATTTTTGAATTAATAAAATAATGATAATAATAATAATCAATACCTGCTCGGTCAGTTCCAGCTTGTCTCTGTTCAGCTCTGACAACTCCATCTCCAATTTTTCCAAGGTGATTTCCAAATTCTCGATGGCCTGTCGTTGGGCGGCCTTTTCATTAGACAATGTCAGATTATCTTGTTCAGAACGTATCAGCTCTTCCTTCAAGCCATTCTTTTCTTGTTCCAAACATCTTTTGTCATTCATCAGACAGCTCCTGTCGTGTTCCAGCGACTTGATGGCCCTGTGCATCTCGGTCTTTTTATCACACAACTCTTCGACATCTGCTGTCAGCTTGGAAATGGTCTCTTCCATATTGGCCTCAGCCGTTTGACGTTTATTGATTTCTATTTCCAGTTCTGCTTTGGAAATCTCACATCGACTGAGAGCATCACAAACCTCGTCCTTTTCTTGGGTCAACACCTCCTTTTCCAACTGATATTTGTTCACGGCTTCTTTGTAGTTTATCATGTCTTCTTTAAATCGACTGACCTTGTCTTCCAAAGTCTCAATACATCGTTGGCATCTTTCGTTTTCCTTCAGCTGTCTTTCAAGATCTTTTTTCGTATCTTCCTGTTCATCCTCTAACACCTCTCTGAAACGTTGCAAATCATGGTTGACGGATTTGAGCCGTTCAATTTCGGTAATGTGCTGATCGATCTGCTCGTTCAAAGAAGCTCTAACCTTTTCCAACTGGTTTCTTTCATTTGTAGTTATATTCAAAGAATTCTTGAAGCGCTCCGCTTCTCGGGAACTGTCGTCCTTTTCTCGACGTAACGATTCCAATTCATCTCTCAAGTTCAGGACTTGGGTCTCTAATCGTCGACGTTCGTTGTCGTTATCATCGATTTGCTTCTTCAGACTGCCACAGTTATCCTTGCACATGTTCAGCTTCGATTTCAATTCTTGAATCTAAAGATCGTTTCAAATTTGCAAATAAATAAATATCGAAAAGCAAATCTATTTTTCATTTTTATAAACGAAACGAAAAAGAAACCCTTGGTCACATTGTGGAAAGAAGACTACCAGGACAGAAAAAAGAGAAAATAATGATTGTCAAGGATTCAAACAAAAACTATAATAAGAACTCCTGTTAGGCGTTTCATAAAAAAAAATAATAATAATAATAATAATAATAATAATAAAAATAAAAATAATTTGGTCTTTTGTCATTGTTTGTTGACATTCAGAGACGGTAAATGTCAAAAGGCGAAAAAGGAAAGTACAGAACCCCTGACAGCTGAATGTCTATTGTCAATTGGCAAAGCGGGGAAGTGGGAAATTATTATATTTCAGTCAAATCTCTATCATAATTGTCCATTTCATAAATATTATCAATTGTTAAATTATATATTAAAATATATATTTACTATTTTTATATAAAAAATTATATTAAAAATATTGGAGCTTTTCCCCGATAAAATGTTTCATTATTTCATTTTAAAAATGTCAAATTATCGTTAAAATTGACAAAAACAGTTTTGTTTAAATAAGGAATGCAATCAGAGATTATTTAATTTTACAATCAAAATTTAAATGATCACAATATCCAATAGAAAAAAATTTTTAAAAAATTAAAATAATTTTTAAAAAATCGATATTTAAGTAAAATTAATAAAAGTTCAATTTAAATCAATCAATAAATAAATCAATAAATTTTAAAATAATTAAAATTATAATTTGATAATGGTGAAATTGAGAAAATTATGGACGAAAACGGTGAAGGATTTCGACAGACCATAAGCACCATCGAAAACCAATGGCAGAGCCATGCGGATGAGTGCATGTGGCTGGTTTTCGTTGGTTGCTCAAAACTGAAAGTAGGTCAAATACAAAATAATGACTTAGTTTTGGTATCGTAGTTACGTGTCGGATAAAAATTATTGGTGCTGCATTGGAAGGTTCTTTTAATGTAGATTTTCTTTTTCAAAAAGTGATTTTTCTAGAAAAGGAGACATGATACGAGAAAACTGAGATTATATCTGGAATATAAGCTCAAAAACCGTCTATGGTTAGATACCTGTCATTTCGAAAAACATTTTAAAGTGTTAAAAAACCCTGGGAAGTGTAATTTTTTAATGTTCCAATTCTTAGAGGCAAAATAAATAATAAAATTTTCAGCTTGACATTAATTGCTAAAATAATAATATGATAATATAACTGGTAACAGAAAATAACTACTTAAATAATACTTAATACTTGTAAATACTTAAAAACAATAATATAATAAATAATAATAATTTAAAATAAAAAACATTAAAAATATCATAAAAAATTTAAATAAATAAATAAGTAATTTAAAATATTATAATACCTAAAAAAATAATAAAATTAATAATAAAATGAATTTCACAAAAATTTTAACCATAAAAATATAATTCAAATATTATTTAAATAGCCAAAAGTACCTGAAGAGACTTTTTGTTCAAAGCCGACTGAACGGCGGCAAAAGTTGCATCACCGAAACTGGAATACTTGAGATCCTTGTTACCAGGACTGACACTTCGATTTCTACGAGGACTGGGTGACCGATTCGGTCTTTTCATGGAATCAAAGCCCGAGTCTTCATAAGCCAAATGATCGGAATCATTCATGACCGATTGGGAAATGTTCCTTAGAGCCTGGTGCATACTTTCAGTATCTTCTATCAGAATTCGAGTAGCCTTGTCTTCCATGTTCAGTTCTGAATTGGGAAAATAGAGTAAAGTTACAATCACATTTTTCAATTAATACAAAGGACAAAGCACACAAAAAACGTAGGCCAACCTCCGGCAGTGTCGCCATTTTTAATTCTTTGCAGAGCGGTCAAAGCCCGATCCTTGTCTTGGGTTTGCATTCGTAATCTCTCGTTGAGATTTGACAACTCCTTTATTTTATGTTGATAATCAGCAATTTCCGTTTCGAACTGACTCCGCATTTCGGACATTTCCAATGTCTTTTCTCGCAGTTGACTTTCCACATTCAGTCGATCTCGACTTTCACGCTCGACGTTTAGCTGGACCAAATTTAAATTTAAAAACAATGCCAAATTAGTGAAATTAAATTAATTTAGCAACAGAGAAAGAATTAATCTCACGTAAATCTCATTCTCATAATTGCTAACATAAATAAATCTTGTTAAGTAAAATACGCAACATACGTGCACACAAATACTTTTTAAGTAACCTTCAAAAATTCAATAGAAAAAAAGCTGTAGAAAAAGAAGTAATATCAATAAAAACTAAAACGAAAAATTATTTAAAAATCAAAACACCAACGTTTAATCTCTTCGGCTATTCGCAATTAAGTAAAATTAGTAAAGTTTTCGATCATGCAAATCTGATTGGCACAACTTTCAACATGGCAAATTTAACTTGCCCATGATAAATCAGAGTTAATAATGATGAAAGAAAATTTTGAGTCATTATTTTTTAAAAGGTCTCCTTTTGAGAAAAATTAAAAAATATTAATTTTAAATATTGTATTGTAAATTTACTGTAATAGAATTTTAATTAAATCAATAAGTAAATAATTACATTTTATAATTAAATTAAATCAATATGAATAAAAATTTTTGATTTCTGTTATCAGAAAATATAAGGAATAAAACTTATTGAATTTGAAACTATTGATATTCATATGTTGATCATTTTCGCGATATTGATAATTAAAAATTATAATTTTATTATAAAACAATGACAACCAAATTTAATGCCTTCAATTTTTATGTATGAAATATTACGAAAACTGATTTATATTGAAAAAAGAGATCACGAAAAGGTAAATAAAATAATAGTATAACAATACAAAAGTATAACGATACTTGTTGTTTAGATTCCATTGATTTCAGATTGCAGGCAAGATTGGAACAGGCCGTCTGTAGACATCGGGCTTGTCTGTTGAACTCGTTTTTCAGGCCGTTCAGTTCTCTTTCACTGGAGTTTTTCAGATCCGTAAATTGACGACGGAAATTGTTTGCAATGCGTTGCAGGCTCTGCAAATTTGCTTGTCCCGTTGACAGGAAATCATTGTAGGACATTTCTTCCTTTTGCCACATTCTCTCTTTCTGGTCCAGCTCTTCTCTTGACCTTTGCCATTCTTCAGACAGTGTGGAAATATCTCGCGATAAATTTTGATTAGCTTGAGTGGCTAAGGTCAGTTGATCTTGGAGCTTTTCATTTATTTCCGCCAGATAACTATTCCTGTTTTAATGAAACATGTCAATTGTTTTGCATCATTGTAAGTAAAAGATGAAAATATCTAGTTGATTAAATCAAAGAATTGAAATAAACTAGCCCTATAATATACTAAAGAACTTCAAGTTTCATTTTTGCTATACAAAGTTTTGCTATACCCACTAAAAGTTAGTAAAATAACATAATAATGATAATCTTAATTTTTTAAAAAACGAATTAAAAATTTCAAAGTTCTTAAATGAGTTTGTTTAGCAACTGCAAAAAAATTTTAAAATAAATAATTATCTTAATTTCATAATTGCAGAATTTGTTTAAATATTAAGTTAAGGAGAATCACTTTTAAAACTATCAAACCGATATTTGAGATATGAAAACTGAATTGTGAATATGAATAATGCTGACAAAGTGTCAGTAGCTTAGCATTATGACTATTAAGAAAAAGACAATAATAAAAATAAAATTATAATAAAAAAATCAAAAAACTATAATAAGAGCAATACCAGTAATATTAATAAAAATAATAAATTATTATCAAATAGTAAAGACAATGCAGACAATACTTTCATCTTTGTCATTGACATATCTGGCTAAATTTTGAAGATAGCATTTCTAGTGCCATTATACTAATTTAATAAAAAGGAAGTAATTCGAAAATGTTCATTATATTCATAATTTCCTGTTAGAAACTTATTCTTTTAAAACCGGAGTTGCGCTTTTCTGAAAATCTCAGACTCTAAATTAAAATATTGTGTCGGAATCGAACAATAACAGAACAATATGTCTAAGTATATTTTGACTTTCTTCATTGTCAGAATTTAATTCTTTAGGAAATTGGAGGTTTAACTAATGAATTAATTATTGAAATTAAAATAATTGGCATAATTGAAGTCAAATATTGTTAATAATAATAATAATAATAATAAACTTTTTAAAAATTATTATTATTATGTTAATAATATTAATTAATATATCTTATTGTAGACTTTAAAAAAATTTCCATATAAATGGATCGACCAGACACTTTCTCTCTTTCAAATATAATGAAATATAAATAATAAATATTATAAAAAAATGAAATTTTGAACATTTTCAAAAATATCTTCCTTTTATTCTTTCTCTTTTCAATGAACATCAAGACTGGAATTTTTGTCGATTTTTGTTTTTATAGATGAAAAATCAACTGAGAAAGGGAAGTGATATTTAAATATAAATTTATTTAGTCAATAAAAAAATGTCAAAAACTGAGGATTTACAAATAAATCTGTAACGTATTGATTTCCTTACCATTTTTTTTTCATTTTATGAGTTTCAATTTAAATAAAAAAATATTTATCATAGTAAATTTACTTTTGTGGTTTGAAGTTCTTTTAGAACTTTATTCAAAATATTATTTTGAAAATTTTTTAAAAATTTCCCCTGAAATTATTTTTAGAACAAAAATAAAGAAAAGTTTCATTAAAATTGAAAATTTAAGAAAGTTATTGACTGTCAATCAATCAATTTTAATGTGCAACAGGTGAGTCATTGGTTAGCTGATGACAGAAGAAAATTAATTTCTCATTTGATTACCAATTTTACTGGGTCAAACTTTGCAGTGGAGATCAAAATCGACATTGAATCAGTAAGAAAACATTCAAAACTGCATTGAAAGACAATGATAAAATGGCGAAAAAACACCTGACAAAAATGTGTTAAAAAATATCTAAAAGACTAAGATACATTGGTTCATTAAGCGTTGACTGTCCAAAAAGATAATGAAAACGACATCAACGGCTTCACATGATACATTAAAATGATTTACTATCATTTTACATTTGCTGTACATAAAATTTGGTATCAGATTAAAAATGTATTGGTCATAATGATAAATACAAAGATAATAAAAATTTATTACGATTATAAATATAATAATATTAACAGTAAAGGAGCTGCGTAGCTCGCTCAAAGCTGGCCGATTCGGTGGACACAGAGACCCAGGCATTGTTTCGCCAGTTTTATGACCCCACTGACTCCAATATTACATTTTATGTATCATAATATAATGATAAAAATAATAGCGATTTTACAGCTCATTAATTTTGAAATGGATTGGTATTTTTCTCTTACAATTGAACAATGTTAAAATAACGTCACAAAACTAAGTTCAAGGGCGCGCCGTAATTTTGCCAACAAAATCATTTAATTGTACTTAATTAATTGTACTGGAGCGGGTCACGACTATCAAAAGTCTGGTGATGTCAGATGGCTGTTGTAGAAAGGTGAAGTAGAACTGGTCTGGAATCAGTGGAACCAACTTCCGGGAGAATAAGGAGAGAGAGAGAGAGCTAGAGCGAGCGAAAGAAAGAACAAAAGATAAAGGCACTGGCCATTAATGCATTAATTTATTAATTCATATGTCCCAACGGGGAATACAACAACAGCCCACTATATCCTCCTACTTTTTTTGTTCCTCTTCCAGCTTAATTAACGTGCTCTCAAGATCCGGATTGTCGTACATGCCTTTGAATCGTGTTCCGTAACCGATGTCTGTGGGCGACTGGTACTGAAAATTAACAAAACATTGCTAATAGATTGACAAATTCATTATTTCATAAACAAAAATATATCCAATTCATACTATTTTACACAAGAATTGATAAGCTGAAGAGACTCTCTATGGTTACACTAAATAAATAACAATCCAGCTTGTTTGCTTAAAGAAGGAGTGTTTTGTTCCCAACAGGTCCATTCAGGGAAAAATTACTTTTCCAATCAATATAAACAAACTGGTATAATTCTATCAAAAATTCAACAAAAAATTTTTAAAATATTATTTATAAATATTTGATTTATTTAATTTAATTTTAATTATTTTATAAAAAATTTTTAAAAAAATTTATTCACGAAGAAAAAATGAAAAAAAAACAATAATAAAATAATTTTCTAAATAATAGAAGTAATATTATTAATAAAAATAAATACTAATAATAATTATCATAATAAATAAATAATAATCTTAAAATAATAATAAATTAATTGAATTTATTTATCTATTTATTTTAATGTATTTTTTTTTAGTTTTAATTTTTAACAAATTTTTAACACATCAAAAATAGATTAATGATAAAAATCAAATGAAAACGTTTTGTTTAAATTCAATTAGTTAAATAAATATTAAAAAAAATGTCACGATATAAAATTATTTTCATACTTAAAATAAAATTAAATCAAACACGACATTTTGAGTAATAAAAAATGTCTGAAAAATTACTGGATGATCACAGATCACTTTTAAAATATATCATAAAAAATAAAATAATAAATAATAAACAAGAAGACTAATGGATAATATTTGGATGAATTATTATAATGATAATAATAATTATTAATTATAGTAATATTAAAATGTACAATTAATAATGATCAGAACTAACATAAAAATAAGAAAATAAAAATAATAGTTATTATAGTGATAATAAAAGCTGTAAAAATAATGATAATAAATTTTTATTAGAATAATAAAAAAAACATTATTATCGACCAAAAATAAAAAAACTGTAAATGAAAAAGAAAGAAAAAAGATCAGGTAAAGAGACTCACCGATTTCTTTCTGGAATCCAGTTCCAAAAATTGCAGCTTCGATTCGAGCTCGGTACATTTTTCCTTGTATTGCAATACCTGACGGATGGAAATAAACGTCAACAGTGAAATCGATTATCGCTATAAGGTGAGGGTTTGGATGGTGGACCAAAGTAATAAAGTAATTGCCAACCCCTCCCATCAAACCAATAACATACCTTCTTTTGCAATTTTTGAACCAACTGCGACTGTTTCTGTTGACTGTCTTGAAACGTTTGCAATTTTCTCCGATATTCATTGTACTCTTCTTCCAAGCGTCTTCGAAGTTCCAGATTCATTTGAAAAAGACTCTTCGATCCGGAATCTTCGCTGGAATTGCCATCGATCTAAATATGGAACACGATCAGATCAATGGCTGTCCACATCGACAATCGATCAGCGCAACATCAACAACAGCCAAGAACCAGGGGAAAATATCGAACGGAACACGTCCAACTTACATCGCCAATTCGTCGTCGAACGATCTCGGAATAATCAATTTCGCTCATTATTCAACGCAGAATGCAAATGAAATGAAAAAATTGAAATGACAAAATCAAATTGAAAACTAGTGATTTAAAAACGACGCACAAGTTGCTTGGCAACAAGCGTAATGAATATCTATGGTAGTAATTAGAATGCGTTACCAGCACACTTCATGCGTCAGTTTTGTGCTATTGATACAGGGGGTAAACACCTGTCATTGTTCGCCACACAGCCGTTTCGTAATGCACGCATAATTTGTGCTATTTGTCATTGGTATTTAGAGATTTGTACGAAATAATAATAAAAATAATTATTATTTTTATTATAAATAATGCGATCGTTCGGTGTATCGGTTTGCTAATGATAAACAATTGGAAACGATCATCAAATAACACTTGTGTTTGGAAAATCATTGCAATAATTAACGAACGTTGAACGAGGTTAATTAATTTAATTAATTAAAATGTAATTATTATATATTACTATATTATCAATTATTATTATTATTACTATTATTATGATTATTATTATTATTATTATTATTATTATTATTATTATTATTATTATTATTATTATTATTATTATTA
>JBBMKC010116588.1:0-26928 GCA_037834085.1 Bipalium vagum
TTAAATTACCAAATAAAATAATATAATTAATTTTTTTATTATTACTACTAATTATTATTCTTTTTAATATTATTATATTTACCATTACCATTATCATCATTATTCTCACCCCTATTGCTCCAAAACTCAACAAATGTGTGGCCAAGAAAGGTGGTCATACTCATTACTAATTTTTATGTATAGATATGTATGCATGTTTGTATTCATAATAAATTATTTTGATTTTAGGGTGCTTTTTACTTTTTTCCGTGAGTATATTTTAATCGAATACGTAAATAGTGGCTACCTTCACACGTTAAGACCTATTACCAAATTTATTTTAGCCTCACATTTTAAGGTCTTATCATATATCATGCTCTAATATATAAGAAATTATTTTGAATATATTAAAATATAGGGTATTTAAAAAAACAGGCGTTTGAAATATTTCTGAAAAGTGAAAAAATTTTAAATAAAGTGAAGATATAGTTGAATATTTTAGAATTTAAAAAAAAAGCACTGTTTTTTTAAACATCCTATATTTTAAAAACTAAAATTATGAATTTTAAGTACGAGATGGAAACTGAAATTTAAAATAATAATATATTAGTTTTATTAGGTTATTTTTTAAATTTTGATTTACTGGTCAAACTAATCTTCTTATGCATTTTAAATTGATAGGTTCAATTATTCTTATTAATAAAAATTTTAATTTAATAAAAAAAACAAGAAAACCTTTGGCTCATTTGTATTTCAATTAAATAATTTTTAAATTGATTTTTATAATTTGGGTTTTTAAAAAATCTTTTAAAAACTTATTTAATAACTTATTAAACAAAAAATTTGTTTAAAACTTATTTTAAAGTCTATAATATAAACATTACAAATTAAATTTTGGAATTTTAAAAATTAGATTTACGTAAATTAAAAGTGCTGTTTGATTTAGTATATTATTTAATATCTTTCTCAAGAAGTTATTCGATGTTGACTAATGAATAATTTTATTTTAGAATTTCACCGGCGATGGGAAACTGTTTGTCGATAGATAATCATGAAAATAAGTCTTTTCATAAAAATGTTAGAGACAAGAGTTATACTTATGAAGTGAATAACATTTCGCAAAATAATTCCGAATCGCAACCAATTATATTTTCTAGTCCTATGCAACAACATCATAATAACATCACTACAAATCAAATACCTCCAGTAGTTTATACACAGCGGCCAACTGTTCGTGCTTTATTTTCATACGAAGCTCGTCATACAGATGATTTAGAATTCAGTAAAGGAGATTTAATGTATATATCATCGGATATGTCTGAAGCTTGGTGGTTAGCAATGCACGCTACAACGAAAAAGCAAGGTTATATTCCAAGCAATTATGTGGTTCTAGATGATGGTTCACCTTCAAGTCACGAAGGCTGGTACGAAATAACTCATAAGGAGGCCGACAAAAAGCTACTGAGAATGGGTAATCCGGTAGGAACCTACATTATTCGACCGTGTTCTGGTAACTTTTTTGTGATTTTAAAGTTAAATGAATAATGTTCAACCAGATCCGCGACACTACGCTCTTTCTGTTCGTCATTTTGACATAACAAAAAACTATTACGTTGTCAAACATTATAAAATTAGAACCCTGGATAATAATATGGGATTTTACATTAGTAATCGGTCGAAATTTCCCAACATTAGCAGCCTTATAAAGTATTATCAAAGTGAGGGTTATTTTCGATAATAATTAGTGGTGTAAATTAACAAATTCATTTGCAGCCAATACAGACGGACTTTGCTGTAAACTGACAATCGCATGTCCTCAGAGGCACAAGCCACCAATTCAATTCAAAGACATCGAAGTCAGCAGAGACTGCATCCGACTGGAAAAAGTTTTGGGCAACGGTAGTTTCGGTGAAGTTTTTCTAGGAAAATGGAATAATTCTGTTGAAGTCGCTGTAAAGCAACTGAAACCTAATTCTATGGATAGGTGATTTTTTTATTATTAAGTCATTATTATTAAACAGAATTTTTTATTATAGTAGTTGTACTTATTATTGCTATTTATTTCCTGTCAGTTACATAATATTAATATTGGCATTGTTAATATTCTTCTAATTGTGATTCATAAATGAAAATAGTAACTTGAATGAATAATTCGCTTTGTTTTCGTTCTCTATTTGTGTCTAAAATGAATTTATTAAGGTTTTTCAATTGATTTTCATTTTTTCGATATATTTTATCATTATTCTTAATAAAACGTCAACGACAATATTAATCGATAAATTAAATATCCGGTTGATAACATTAATTAATTTTCTAAAATTTATTGAAATAATCGATAAATTAATTTTCATATTAGTATATTTTCTATAAATTACTTTTGATAATTTTAATTTCATTATAGAGATAAATTAATAATGGTTAATTAATCAATAAATTAATTCATTAATTATTAAATTTTTTGATTATTTTATATAATAATTAATATAAACAAGAATTTTGGGCATCCTTTCTCGAGTAATTCACTTTCTATAAGGCATTGATTACTATTGTGTTATTATTTTCATTGTATACAATCGATATTAATAGTTCTTTTATAATAACTGAATCTGTTGAATAAAAATTGTTTGATTTTCTGTGAAATATCGATTATTAATTTAAGTTTAATGTAAAATAATAATAATAATTTTCGATAAATTATTTTCAGCTTCATAATATTAGTTCATATATTAATAATAATTTTAGATTATTAATAAAAATAAACTTTGTTCTATTCACCAATTAATCCATAATCTATAAATATTTTTCTATTGTAGTTTTGTTGCTAATAGGTAAAATATTGTCGCTCAATATTTATTCGGACATTAATTAATTTTTTCTCAAACTTATAATTTTTCAGGAGCAGATTTATTGCAGAAGCCGAACTGATGCATAAACTCAACCATCCAAGAATCGTTCAGATTTTAGGTGTCTGTACACAGCCCCCAGAACAGCCGGTGTTCATCATTACAGAGCTCATGGCCAACGGAGCTCTGTTGAATTATCTGAGAAGTGCCGAGGGTCAGAAGTTGAGACTAAACGAAATGCTGGACATGATGGCTCAAATCGCCGAGGGCATGGCTTATCTAGAGTCGAGGAATTTTGTTCATCGCGACTTGCGAGCGGCAAATATTCTCGTGGACGAAGATCTGTCTGTAAAAGTGGCAGATTTTGGTTTGGCACGGGTGACCGATGATGTCTACAATGCAGACACAGGTGATTTATCGATTTTTCCAATTTTATATATCGATTACGTTTTGATTTTTACAATAGGAACAAAATTTCCCATTAAATGGACAGCACCCGAGGCCGGGATGCAGAGGCGGTTCAGTGTCAAGTCGGACGTTTGGTCGTTCGGAGTGCTAATGTACGAAATTGTCACTTACGGTCGGACACCGTATCCAGGGATACAGAACCGCCAAGTTCTTGATGAAGTGAGCAAAGGGTATCGATTACCGAACCCGGTGGGTGGTAAGACCGTTTGCCCCGACGAATTGTACGCCATTATGCTGAAGTGCTGGGACGCGTGTCCAGAGAATCGGCCCACTTTCATCCACTTGCAGGACATCTTCGAGCACTGGGAGATCAGCGCCGAATCTCAATATTTTAGTTGAACTTTTGCTGTCCCCTCTGAGCCCCATTATTCCCACATCCCAGCATGTTAAGTGTTGTCGCCATAGACCTCTCTCTCTCTTTCTCTCTGTCGAATCATCTCGCGAATTCAACTGATTTTAAAAAAGACTATTGATTTTGTATTTTCTCAACAACCATTCTTTTGCCGTGTTGTGATATTACGGCGCCTAAAATTGTTTTTGTTGTTGCAATGTCTGTTCCATTAACGAAATCCTTCAGAAACATCGCGAGGAAACTGTTTTAAAAACTTTATATTATGTAAATACAGTAACAGCTCAAGATAATATATCATTATTATTATTATTATTTTAATGAAATATAAAGTGAAAGAAAAACGGCATTAATAAAACAACTCGTTGATGGGTGAATATTTCCATGTATAATTGTTTTATTGTTACATTGATTTTTATTATTATTAAGATGATTTTCAATTTTTAAATCATTTCAAATCTATATATTCACATTTAATCTTATTTATTTTATAAGTCTATCGATTTATATTCTGGTCAAAAACGGATGTTATGAAATAGCGTTATATAATTTTATGATCTAAAACAATATTCTCTGTAGATATAATAGAATTAATTTTATCGATTAAGTTAATCAATATATTTTAAATTCCAATTTTATGGAAATCAATTAATAAATAATAGTCTAGTGGAAAATTTTTAAAATACGCACTTTTCAGCAAATAATTCTGAAAGTAAAAAATTGTACAACAATTTTAAAACTTTCTATTTTTCTTTGTTCAGATCATTTATTTTTTAGTCTTCTCATTTATATTCAAATGATATCACATTCATGATTTTTTCTTCACCCTTATTGCATAAAAAACAATTTAGTGTATACATTTTCATTAATTTTATTGAATTTAAAAAGTTTCTTTTAGAAAATATAACTCGATATTTAAAAGTATTTTTTGGAATTTTTCAAGTTAAATAATTTTCTAATTTACTTATGTTGTGTGTAATGTTGTGCTTAGTTTATTTTTAATCTATTTTCGTTTGTATCATAAATTTTTTTCAAACCGGACTTTAAAAATCATTTAACGAAATGAAAATTTACGTTATCCTAATGATGGATTTTCAATATAATTCTATTCTTGTTATTAAGAATTGTTTTGACAATGAAAGGTGTACATTTTGACATCAAAATTGGTTTTCAATTAGAAAATGTCCGTTTCTGATTTAATTTACCGGAAATATTTCTAAATTGAATTGTCTGATTTCTTTATATTGCGGAAAAAACATGATTGGTTAAATGTTTTCCATTCCATAATTTCGGTAATGATTTCAGCTAAGGTTATTTTGTTTGATTGAATAACCTTTAAATGTTAGAATGTTTACTGCAGATATTGTAGATAGTATTTAAATATATTTCTATATATTATTGTTGAACATATATGTTGTATGGACTAGAATGGGTAAGGTCATTAGTTTTCAAAGCGATTGTGAGAATGTAGAGAAAAGCAATAATTTCGCTACACATTCCATGCTTGTGCAAAATATTCAAGGTGGTTTCAAATGTAGAAATCAGGAAGCAATTCTTTTACTGAAATAAAGATTAACATTTTTAAAATTTTTTTTACTTTTCCAATTTGTGGTAATATTTAAAACGATCGATTTTAATTTTCTCCATTTTTAATGTTTTTTCTAGTAAGATAAGCTTGTTACTTAAATAAGACGCTTTTACGAAGGTAAAACTTTTAGTATGATAAAGATCGCGTTTTAATTATATTAAAAATAGTAGAGTTCAAGATTGTTAATAAATTTGTATAAAGAAATTCATTGAAATTTTGAATATTGAAGAGAATTTTTATGTAATTGTGATAAAATTAAAAATGTCAACAAATTTGATAAAAATGATTACCAAATGGATATCGATTTTAATACGAATGTGACACGAGTTACGATTGATAAGTAATATCGATGTTGGATTAAGGGGTTTTAAAAATAAAGATGATTCCTTTATTTTGGGTTTCTGTATTAAACAATATATATACCTCCTCGCAGTCCAGATTTAAACTCTGTGATTATTGGTTGTGGGGTTATCTCAAAGCAAATGCTAATACTCCTCCGCTAGCCAACCTTGGTCAGTTAAAGTAGAAAATTTTGTCATTGATTAGTAAGATCAATCAAGACATGCTAAACGCGGAAATTGATTCTTTGGTGCCAAGTGCTCAACTTTGTATGGAATTAATGGTGGACACATAAATCCGAAATATAACTAAATACATTTTGAAAGGTTTTTATAAAGTATGTTACAATGATAATATTGATGGATTTTAATTATTATTATTTATTACGTTAAAAATAGAAATCATTCGAAAGTGTTACCGGAATATTGTTATCAGTATTTTTAAAATTATTAAAAAATAAAAGAACAAATCGAATTTTGATGAAAATGAATTCTCAGATAATAAAATTGAAGTATCTGAAATAATGTTTTAAACAAATAATAATATTTAAAATAATATATAATTGAAAAAGCAAAGAATAATAGATTAATAATATATAATATAAATAAATAACATTCAAAGTTAATTGTTTTTATTGCGGTTTTTAAATGGATTTCGAGGTTTGTGTGTTCTGTTTTGTTTTAAATTGCAGATTTTATGTATTACTAGTTAAGATGAGATGAAATTGGGTTTTAATTATTGTAAGAGAAATATTCGAAGTTTAGCTTAAATGTTTTAAAAGTCTGATAATATTTTTTGCCTTGGATTTATCAAATTGAATTCCAAATGACTCAGCAGTTCTTATCAAAAATATTCATTTTTGATCCAATTAGATGACTCACCACTGTGAATTGAATCTCATCATCATTGTGGCTAGGAGAAGACTCCTCGTACTCAGCTCTTGATAGAAAGTCTAAACCTTACTTTTAAGAAAGTCTAAATCTGTAATTTGAGCGTCTTTATAAAAGATATCAAGTAAAAATGGTTCACAAGTTTAATTAATAGTCATGTTTCCAGGAAGGTCAATAAGGAAAATAAACTCATAACATGTTTTAAAATTGTGAATTTGAATAGGAACATTAACAGATTTATAAAAATAATTTTACATCGATTAATATAATAATTCTATATAAAGGTCTTTCTAAAATTTTTCTCGTTTCGGAATTGTTTATGCAATAACTAATGTCAGTATTATCAATTAAACAATTTTATTAATAGCTCTACAAGTCGAAAGTTTTGGAACGAGTTCTAAGAATTTTTTGAAAATTAAGACTAAAAACAGACAAGATAATTTATTTACAAATTTCGATGTCAGAGATTTGGTAACCTGTACCTAGAAAAACAACAGCCTCAAAACTCGAATTTGTAAGCCTTCACAAAAAGTAAAGTAAGAACAAGTAACACATTGGATCACACTGCATTGTCAAATGAAAAATGAAGTAAACGTTTATTTAGAAATCAATTCAAAAACATTTCTTCAAAAGCCTTATATTAAAACGATAAGATATTCGACTAAAGAGCCTTGTTACCGAGCAGCAACTATTTATTCAATTCGATTCAACATTAAAATGAGTAAATTGTACATTTAACGTTAATCTTATGACCTAGGGGCACAATTATTTTTCTAAAGCTTATAAAAGTGTTTTTGATTTTAAAATTTGAAGATAAAGTCGGAACAACAAATATCTTTTAAAGAAGAAAATATATAAAATAAAAAAGTTATTAATAAATAAAATAATAAATACAATTATGAAGTCAACACAGTTTCAACGTTTTCAAATAACCAGAAGCGACTGAGATCTTCATTCTCGATAATTCATTATAATTTGTTTTATTTTGTCAATAAAAAGTGAGAAGATAATTTTTGCTATCCTGAACCGACCAAAAGCTATTTTAAATTCAGATCCAGATAGAAAACGATTGCAAAATTATGATTGCAAAAATAATTGACCCTGAAATAGTAAAGCAAAATTACCAGGGATATTTCTGAAAAGTATTTAATTATTCTTGTCTTTTTTAGTTTTGAAAGTGGAAATATCATGTGAACCTTATATTATAGATCTTATCCTCCTACAAATACCCCACACTTTATAAAACTTGCATAAGTTTTAAATATGACTTTAGAATATCATATTCTCTTTTAAAATGATTATACATATCTTATATATATCTTTACCAAAAATATTAATTTCACCAAGAAAATTCACGGAGAGTTAGCCATTGTGAATTAAGTTAAAACAGACGATTGTATTCTATCAAAAAATTTTAACATTAAAAAGTCTACACATAATATGATCTTTCATACCCTGTGCAAAATAAATTGCGAATAAAATGTGGTATCAAAATTCAGTTATTGATTTCTTTTAAAATATTTAAATTAAGTTTTTTTTCTCATTTTTAATTTTTAAAAACCTGAAAATTTTTCATAAAATTTATTGATTTATGTCCAATGCAATCTATATTATCGGCCTAATATTTTAAAAAATACTGCAAACATTATTTTCTTTTTCAGCATGACTATGAAAAGTCCAAATAGGAAATCTGAGGAAAATTGTGATTCAAAACCTTGGTTGGGAAGTGCTACCGCATCCTCAATATTCTCCGGACTTGGCAATCTCAGATATTTTTTTATTTCGTTCTCCAACAAACAAACAATTCACAAGACGTTTCTTTTAAAAATGAGAAGGATTTGAAAACTTTGTTTGATATTGCCTTTGTATTGATAAACTTGTGCAGCGTTTGGAAGAAGTCATAACAAACAATGATAGCTATAATTGATTAGTAGTACATTATTTTAATTCAAAATACAATTTTCTTAAATTTTTGAATCTTCTTAGTATGTCTATAAAACCGCAAGAAATTAACCGACACCCAACATAATGAACCTTATAAAATTATTGACAATACATTCTATATTTCAAAAAAAATATTATATAAGTAAGCAAATTCACAATTTTTATTGTAAAACTGATTAATGATTTTATTAACTTGAATATTACAAATAATCTATTAAAAACCTTTAAAAGGGTGAATCGTCATTATTCAATTCAAAAAAGCCACGGTGGTTTATTTATGTCATTAATATTTTGTGGTTCATTCATAAGTTCAGTTTTAATCTAATAAAAGATCTCCGATTAAACTAAAACCCTGTATTATTTTATTAAAGTTCATAGGAAATATTAAATATTATTTATAAGACCAGCCTTATGCTGTTCAGCAGTAATAAGAAATTATAAATCACACCAAATAAATGGAACTCTGTTATACTTTATTTAAGATTGTAAAGCTCTCGACATGACCGACATCTCTACACGTAAACAAAATATTATAATTTCTTTTTAAACGCTGTCATCAAACCGATATCAACAGAATAGGAAGAATCATCTCCAGAAATCTGATCACTGGTTAAAGACTGATCATCATCATCATCATCATTGTAGTCGTCGTCATCATCATAGAACTCAGTTTTGGAAACGGAATATGCTGGCATGATATCGGACTTTTTATCATGACTTCTGGTGGTTGACTTTCTCTCCAAAAGTCTTTGCAATGAATACATATGTGACAGAGCAGAAAACGTATCTGTTGGAACTCTATCATTAGAATGCCTTTTATATACCGGATATACATCATAGTTTAAATCAATTCCGTCCACATTACCGTAGTTGCCTTCAAACTTTGACTTCAAATCCAAAGTAAATTTCATCTTGTTCTTCTTTAATTTCGATCCGGACCAAGTTAAATCTTCTAGATTTTCTATTGCTTTTATATAATTAACTGTATCGTTTAAAGCCAGAGTGGTAATGATAGATTCATTGTGTATTATCTCCATTATAGAACTTCCCGAACTTTTCAATGAGGGCATGTGAAAATCACCGCTCTCAGAAAAATGCTGCGATTCGGAAATTGTAGAACGTCTACTGTTACGAGACTTTTCCGATTGAGATGCCATTTGTTTTTTGATAATTTGCTGATTAAACTCTTTATCTTTGTTGATATTATTACAGACACTTTGTCTGATCAGTTCTTGAATATTTTCCTTGGAAAGTTTCGGTTTAACATTTTCCTTATAATGGGATCTCGTTACAATAGGTTCAGATTCCGAATAAATTGTACATTTATTTGAAAGTTTCGGGTCTGTAGAGTTTGTGCGAAAATCTCGATTTTTAGAAGCAGTATTTTGAGAGATGTTCTCATTCTGAAACAACTTTTCTGTAATGGAAATACAATGGAATATTGCACTTTTCCCAACAGTATTTTTCATTAGTGGTTTTATGGGTGGTAAATTGTATTTAGAACAGTCCAACAAGTTTCGTTGATGTGAACTGACCGAACTGACCTTTATCAACTGAGGATCGAAATCAACGGCTTTCAAAAATTCCAAACAATCGAAATTTATTTTCGGTAAATAAATATTATTATTTTTTAGTAAACAATATTTCGATAATAAATTATGTTGATATAATTTTATTGGCGCTATTTTGAAATTTGGCTGAAAGAAATCTTGGTTCTTGGTCTCCACACGTCGTGAACTATTCATGATATCCTGGGAAATATTTTTCCGTACTTGATTTGCGAAAAAACCTCTGTTATATGTGAATATATGTTGTAATTCATCCTTTCCATTCATACTTTTTTTGAATATTTTATGTTTTCTGTTTTGAAGAATTACGAAATCTTTGTTGCTATATATTATTGGCAAGAGTAGGGCCAATTGACCATCTGAAAATATTCTTCTATAAGCACTGTCACTGATCATTTTAAGTATTTTAGCACAGACCTCAATATTCGCTCTGTGTGAAATATTGTTGAGAGAGTGTAAGTTAATTGCGGTATCCCATGAAACCGGTCTATTTGTTAATGGATCCTTTATAAGTCTTCGTTCTACATTTGCTTTATTTCTTTTTTTCATTTATCAGAAGAATAGAGGTCGTAAAGATTCATCTTCTATCTTCTTGTTGATATCAAATATAAATCAATATAATTAATAAATGAAGAAATTTATTCATTATTAATTATGTGTTAATTAAACAATATTCATTGTCAAGATCTCAAGGATATTTTGATATTCTAAAATTTTTAAACAAAATTATTGGAAAATGCCATATGATTTTTTATGTTGGCAGGTAATAGAAGAGGATATAAATGTATAGTGGGGTGAGTACTGGTTTATTGTTGATAATGGTGTTGTTAATGACTTACGGTATGTATAAAAATGTTTAATGGGGATGCATAATCGAATAAAACAAGATTAGGAGGAAAAGAAAACGGATCATTAAACAATCATAAGTATTGGGACTGATAAGGGAAACTAGAGGGATATTAACAATTCCATAATATTTTTTGATAATTATCAATGTGATTTTAGGGTTGGTGAAGATATAGTCTTAACCAAGTTGTTATCGAAAGAGTTGGAAAAAATAAACCGGGCTTTCTTTCATAATATTGATTGATTCTACTTTATTATGTTGGTCTCATTTAAATCTTAAGGTTTAGTCTAAATAGATCAATCTGATTTTAAAGGGTGTTCAGAAAATTTCCTTCGATTCTCTTTCAAAGTCAGCCATTAGCTAAGCCACAAATTCTGGGTATTTTACAACTATAATTGTTTCGAGTATTATATGTATATAATTTCCGGTCAACAGTAGTTCACATTTTATCTTGTCATCATTCAAAGTTTGGATTTTTTTCAATTGACTTATCATTGTCATTTGTCTTTTCTTCAATTTTATTTGTCTTTTTAGTTCAAGGTATGTTTAATATTGAAACAAAAATAAAGCTACGCAATAAAATCAAGGGTTAAGTAAGTTACACAAAAGAATTAACCAATGATTCGAAGACTGATTCAAATAATAAAGGAAATAATATAATAATATTTCCATTAAGGTCACCTTTTTTCTATGCATGTTCACTGGCTTGTACCTTTATTTCATTATCATGTGTCTTAGTCCATGATACAAACTCCTAATTATTTACTCGCGTCAATTTTCTTTTCAAGTGTTCTCTTTCTATCCGTAATCGTTGTATTTTGTCTTCTGATTCCGTGATTCAATCTCATTTATCATGACGTTTTCATATGACAATCTTTGGACGAATTTTCAATGAAGTTTTTCTCTTAGATAAGACATCACCATATGCATTTGTCATTTATATTTAAAACCTTGAATTTTACTGTCCATATTTATTTTATCTTACCGTGGTGTAATTTTAGCTCCAGAATTTTGTCCAAAATGATGTTTTATATTACAATTAAAATATATTTTAATCTAACATTTCCTTGAAAATGAACTGTTTTATTTGAGTTTCAAAATAACACATATCATGCTTAATCCTGATCTTAATTCCTTAATGACTGGAACCTCTTTTATTGCTCTGGAGTATCTAGCCACATGCAGATCTTTTAACAATTAACAAATTTTTAATTAACCGGTCACCATCCCAATTTTTTCCACCTATAGAATAAATGCTTGCTCTTCTAACAGTTAACCTTAACCTTTTTCTTCTTTAGGATAATCCTGAATACGTCCTTAATAACTGCACGATACTTTCTAAAAACTGTTCTTTAATATTTTTTGAGTCTCTTTCAATTGATCATTCTTTTCAAAAGAGCTCTGACAAAGTTCTATCTGACAGGGGTAATCTTTTTTTGTAGTCAATATAAAAAATCTTTCAATTCACTCCATAAATTTTTCAAAATCGATTTAAAATGTTAAGTAAATCAATGATTTAAATAAGACAAATTTATAAAACTCGATTTTTATAACTCAAAACTGGAATGAAGATTCTGACATTTGTCTAGTTTTAATTAAAATTGGTAAAAAATGTTTCAGATCTAAGTGTAATAAGGGCCTAACAACACATTTCAATAATAAAAGGTATACAACGAATAAATTCTTGTAATTTAATTTCTCGAAACTTAGAAAAGAAAGAACATACTTGATAGTTTTCGTGATAATATATACATATAATTCAAAAGACCATATTGAAAGAAATATTTATATGGAAAAAAGGGATTTGATATAAAGATGAAAAATAAGAGTGACCATAAAATTATATTTTTATTATTATAATCATTTTCTAAAATTTTAACCAATTTAATATCATATATCGTATTAAGCAATATTAAAAAGTTAAAAAAATCTAAATTCAAGTCATACTAGGCGATTAAGCGTGTTAAACGATATCGTATAACAGATATTTTTTTAGGTTAAATGTACCTATAAGAAAACGGGTCCAGTTATTAATATCATAATATCCGTATTATCGTACTAAGCGATATCGTATTAAGCAAAGGAACTAACAAAATGAGATATTCTAACACTAATAAATGAGGTTAAAATACTCAAAAATAACATCATTTTTATAACTGAAAACTTTAATAAATATTTATAGAATGTTTCACAAGAAGACTGTTTGTACTAATATTATGAAATTATGAAAAAATCAGCACAGAAGTAATTGAATCTCAAGGGATTATTTTGGTAGCATTAAAATGGTTAGTTGGTTTCTTCAGAAAGGGGCTATTTGAAAAAAATATTCATTGAGGCGAGCGGAGTATTAGATATATCAGTACGACATATGGATGGAAATTATTTGTAATACAAGAAACAGATATAAATGTTTCAACTGATAATCCATACAATAATACATATTTACACAAAGTAAAGGTTTTTTTCATCAAGATCTTTATATGTCCAACAATAATATGATATACATATTATATATGTAAGTGTGGCTCAAATAGTAAAATATAATAGTATATTTAATGTTACCAACTCCATTGATGATAAACCCTTTTGTCATTTTTATTATTATTATATTACCTATTTTTAAGAAAATTTGAAGATTGTCGGTAGCTTGTTAAGGTTTTTTACTTCAATTGAGAAAGTTATAGCAAAATAGTCTGCAGAATAAAGTCTGACCCAATATATATTTCTGATTAGATTATCGTTGGTGCGAAAAATATCTTTTTGTAAAATATTACTTATATTACAGTTATTTTTACGATTTTAAAGCACTTAAGTTCAAAAATTGGAACATTTTATATTTTGTCAAAAATTATTTTTCTTCAATAAAATTATTTTAAAAAATCTTTAAGGGACAAGGTGAACTCTTCAACATTTACATCCATTTTATTCTAAAAAAACTCAAGACCGAAAAATATTAATAAATTAGTATTGATAAATTAAACATCAAAAACAATTAAATGCTATTTGTATATATTATAATTTCTAACTAATTAATTAAAACAAAATTTTTATGTCAAAAATGACTAACATATTTCTGTGTAATAATAATATAAATTAAAACTAATATTCATTAATAATAATAATAAGAGAACAAATAAAAATTATTTTCTTTCTTTTGCTGGATTTGAAGTTTGATAATTACCATATAGGACAATAAAATATTTTTTGTTAGAAACTCTAATAATGGCCAATAGAATTTGATCTCAGTTTGGCAGTCACCATCAGATTATTTGACAGTATATTTAACGACCAAGGTAGTTCAGTGAGATTGTTCCGATATTTATTCTTTATTTCTTTGAGTGTAAAATATAGATTCGATTTTAACATTAATTATAATTATTTATATTAAGCCGAATTTGCACCACAAAAAGATAATGGTGATTGTTTGGTAGTCTATGACTGGCTTAATTCATCACAGTTTTCTAAATCCGAGAGAAACTATTACCGCCTAGATGAACTGTGGTCTGATCCAAGAAATGCATCCACTGGAACGCATCTGCCCGGCATTGAACAACAGAAAGGATGTAATTATGTTGCACGACAATGCACGCCCACACGTCGCCCAAATAACGCTACAGCAACTGAACGAGTTAAGCTACAGATTTTTTTCATCCACCATACTCACCAGACCTCTCGCCAACAGATTATCATTTATCGGTGCTTCAAATACCAAGCTCAGGCCGTAAAGGCTTTTGATGAATTTCTCGCCTCCAGAAGTAAAGATTTTTATTCTACAGGTATCAATAAACTTGTTACTCGTTGGCAGAAATGTATCGATGAATCTGGTTTTTATTTTGATTAATAAAGTTTATTTAAGCCGAGTTATAATGATTTTAATTTTATAGTTCAAAAACAACAAAAAATTTTTGTATCAACCTAATATTTTAATTTTATATTTTTAGTAACAGTCAGAAGAGTAATGATTTGAGATATTTTTATTGGGATGTTTGAAAGATTATTCAGACATTACAGTTGTTGCATCATTGTGTTTCGATCAAATGAAAGTTTGGACTTAGGTGTCATTTGTTTGAGTAAGTAATTTACAAACACAAGTATAAGATTTTCGATTCAAATCTTTTGTTGAGCTTGTTTAATAAAAAATATTTTAAAAAGAATTAAATATACATTTTCAAATTAATAATTAATCAAAGAATACATTGACATTTCATTGATTTAATTTTAAATTAAAATAATTTCAAGAATTTTCTGCTAGTTTGTGAATAATGTGTCTCAGATAAGGAGGATATATATAGGAATGTACCTAAACAATCAGATAAATAATTAAGAGCTCAACTTAAACGACCACTTTATAATTGCATTAAATTAATTGAGAAATCTCTGATAAAAATGGAAAGACGATTGAATTTCTTTCAAAATTCATTATAGAAAAAGTCTACAGTTCTCATTCAATAGATGCTTGTTTAGTTGTAAAATTTCATTGTAAAATTTAATTTACTAAGGATAAATAACCAGTGAACCCATTTTTAATCAATATAACGAATCAGACAAAAATTATTTATTATTATATAGAAAAACATTTAAATAATCAAGAGGACACCAGATTTTGTTTATAATGGAAAAATTATAATTATCAGTATGCTTTCGAGAAATCACATTAGTTCACTTGAAACTGGAATTGTCATCCTATCAATTTGGTTTGCTAAATTTAATATAAGTTATTAAAAATAAAATATAAAACAATATATAATCGATTTATTGATTTGAGAGTTGGATTATACTTGGTTAAGAAAATGGTTTGTTATATTTTCCTTATCGTCAAATAATAACATTTTTCCTGCTCATTGTCCTTCACATCGAAATTTTCCGTTTTGAATCGTTAAAACTGTTCATCGCAATTTTGTCAGCTTAAGCACAATTTATATGTCTAGGTGGCATTTTTCAAATTGAACACAAAAAGTCAATCTTCTTAAAATAGAGTTTTCCGGTCAAAAATTACATCTAATATAAAATGCTGTTACATTTTGAACTGTAAAAATAAGTAGCAGATAGTGCGAAACAGTATTTCAAATCAAAACATAAATTTCAAAAATTTCTTTATTCAAAGGTTAAATACATAATTAAACATATTGGTTCACCTAAAGAATAACATTTTTATTTGAAGAATGATGAGTTAATATTTTATTACTGTCAATTAAGCGATTCATTAATTGATTTTATCAAATGATTTGACTGTCTTAGCTGTTCGAATTATAAAGGTATGCAAGTAATAATGTATTTGCCTTTCGTCAACTGATTTCCATTTCTTTAAACCTTTGGATCACTTCTTAAGAAATAGATGTTTCAGAAACCAAGAAGACACCAAAAATGCCTTCAATGATTTCAACGCTTCCAGAACTCCGGAATTTTATCTTAGTGGTTTAAAAATTGTGTCTCGTCGAATGAAATGTATTCAATTGAAATACTTACATTACAAGTTTAGGGTCCAAACCCAAGATTCATTTTTAAACAACCTGATATAATATTTAATATATATATTTGATAAATATTAAAATGATGATTTCATATTAAGGCATGATGTTTTTGACTCATCTGGTCACCCTTATTAAATATTTCCATATATAAAGGCTGAATTTAAATAAAAGATTTACTGTAAGAAATTGATATATTATTCATTTTTTGATAGTCCTTTTCTTCTATCTCCTTTCTTATTGGCCCAGGAGAAAGAAATATAGAATTAGAGAACTCTGTAACCAAATCATGATTAAATCGGTTCTGTAAGCGCAGAGCAAGTTTTATTTTGTAGTGACTGTTCATATTCAGAGAGATGAGACTGCTTGATTCAGAAGTATCAAGCTCATTTCCAGAAAAAGAATCGTTGACTACGAGCTGAAATAAAATGTATTTAAATTTTTGAATGTTTATAAAAAATAAAAAAGAAATAATAATATGTACAGCTTTATTTTAAAATAAATTTCTATTCTTACTAAATTATTATAAGAAATCTGTTTTAGGTGATGGATGTTTTATTTACCTTGAATATCACGGTTTTAACATTCTTCTGTGACTAGAACGTACTAGTACATCAGTAAAGCTGGTACCTTCATTTCCCGTTGTTGCAATCAGGACTGTTTTCACTCCGCCTTTTGATACGGTCCTGATTGCAGGAATGTCAAAGACATTGACATTTCAATCATATTAATTATCTCTTTATTCTGGATTGAAGTGCTCTTGCTCCGTGTTAAAAAACTTAACGATGTCTGTTTTCTTTTTTCCCAAGAATCAGACAGTTTTTCAGAATGGATAGGTCATTTCTTCAGATGATTTTGTAAACCCAGTTGACAGAATTTAGAAAAACTTTAATTCTATTTTATTTGCAAAAGCAAATGTCTTTTTTCTGATGTCAATCGTAGAAACCGAAAAAGATTTAGATATCTGATCTACTATCTATTTCTCCACATCAGACCAACATTCTGCTCTGCCAGGTGTAACCCTCTGATTTTGATTGACCTCGTATTGGCCTCATTTTGACACCATTCTTTAATTGATCACTCATCACAGCCATACATCTTACCGACTTTGCGATTCGAATGTGTTTTGGCATATTCAATAGCCTTCAGTTTTGTTGAAGTTGTATAAGATTTTCTCTTATTCCTTGTTTTCTTGATTTCCATTTTCTGAAATACTAAAATTTAAATAATATAGAGTGTATAAAGAAATTTCATTTTTCTGCTATATTACATTAACAGGTATTTATATAATAACCCAAAATTGTGGGTTATATGCCTGTAATGTTACAATTACTAAAAAATTGCGACCTACATACGGATGTTGGTTAAACACCTGAAAATATGGTACTAATAAAAAATATTACTCGAAATGATTTGATGATCCATTGAAAAGATAAATCGATATCGGTCCATTCAACTTTAATTTTTTTGCCAATTACACCACTAAAACTCAATAGGGGTGATCTAGGTGGACCAGGAATATACACATTTATTTTTTGGGTCTTTGGTTTGGAATATTTAGTGCACCACGTGTCTACCTGAAACGTGTAGTAATGACTATTTTTTGCATAATGTTTTAAAAATAAAATAAAATTAACTTTTCCTTTAAATTGGTAAATTTTGTCCTTCTAGAATTTTTATCCAGCTCCTTTTTTATAACATTATTTTCTTCAATACAGTAAATGTCGAACTGATTCACTGAATTTTCATTCGGACAATTATCTGTTTCCCAATTTAAATCCACTTCATATTTATCGAAGTTTTGTGTAAGGTTTGAGATAAGCGTCCGAATACATGAAGGTATATTAAAAATCGTTACTATTAATTCTTCAGAAAAGAATTCATCTAGGCCAACACTCTTTGAAATATCCACAGATTCTTCCGAAAATAGTGAAATGTTATTTATTTTTGGAATATAAGCAGGACTGAAAATATAAGTAATATTTCAACGATTCATTTTTATATAACATTTATATAACAAGTATTATGTTTGTCAACTTGTTAAAGAAAGACATGCAGAATATTCTTTTCTTAAACATGAAAACGGAAATATTTGCAACTGAATGATTTGTGGTGTTTCTCAAAGAACGACTTTACAGAGAAGAACAAGAAGTATTGAATAATTATGAATAAGTATTTTGCTATCGTCTTCACCTTTTTTATTAGCAACTTTATTTCTATTTTCAAAGTTTAGATTTTAATCAAATGATTAGACTATAGCAGTATATAAATGGATATTCACGCCCCTCACCCAAAAAATGTTTGAAAAAAGTCTTTTATTTTTAATTTTTTTTATTTCCTTGAAAAAATGACTCAAGATACATTTTTCAGGAGGTTCGGAGCGTGACTATCCATTTATATACTATAATAATAATAATAATAATTTTATTTTTTATAATTTTTATATTTTTATAAAAAAATAAAGTGAAGAAAAAATTACAAAAATATAAAAGTTAAAAAAGTGAATTTTTTTCTTACAAAAAAGAAATCAAAAACTCACTAAAAAAATAAGTAAAAAAATAAGTAAAAAATGACTAAAAATATTATTCTGAGCTTTGTGAAAAAGATATTTTTAAAAAATAAGTCATCATGAAGATAAAAAAATATATGAAAAAATTATTCAACGAAAACAACGAACAAATCAATAATTATTAAAAACGTTTTCTTTCCTGAAAGACTGGTTTATCTTTCTACTACATAAAAATCTTTTTTTAATATATTATATTTTTTAAAAATATTTAAAATATTTTTTATATTTGTTCATATTTTTCAAATTTTTTATAAAAAAATAAAAAGAAGAAAAATTAACAAAAAAGTTATATTGTTTCTTAAAAAATACTATGTTAATTGATTAAAAGTACAAGTTATTCTCCACACAAACAAGTTTGTTCTAATGGAACTATAAGCCTTTGATAATTTTGCGAACCAGAATTATTTTGAATTTGATCTTTTAAAGTATATTCCTCACGAATGCTTTTGCTCACGAATGAAATGATGACGAAAAATTTTTAATTAAGAAAGATAAAAGAAAATTAAAACTTTTCTTAATTTAATACAGTGATAATTCGATAATTGCAACATTTCAAAATTAAAATGTACGTTTAATTTCAATCTTAATTTAATTTCATGTATTTTATGATAAAGTAAGGTTTAAGTGAAATATGTCTTCTTAAATTGGTTTGAGAAAATTCTTTATTTTGTTCTTTTTTAAAAAGGATATATTTAAATTGCAATTTAAATAAGAGGCAAGTACTCACTTTATTAATGAAGATATCTTGATATGATTTTTTCCACCTTTACATTTCTTTAATTTCAGGGATACAGTATTAGGTTTCACTGCTGAAATCAATTTATTGTTTACAAAAACTCTAAAACCTTCCAAGCGATGACGAACAAATTTCATTGGACCTTTGACAGTTTTATCATTATCATAAATGTTAGTGTACATTTTTGGCTTTTGCCAATTGATATATATTGTATTTCCGATAATTTTTGAACAAGCAACGTGTTGTGGAGGTGATGGATCAATTTGAGTTCTGGCAAATAACGGGTCTTCACAAGGATAGTAAGTTATCTGACGATTGTTATCATCGTCTTGCAGAGTTTCTCTAAATTTGTCAAAAACCAATGTTGTTTTAATGCTAACTACAGCTTCAACGTCTATACGAAATAAAGTTGCTGGTATTAAGTTCGAAATAACTTTGTGGTTGCAAAATTTATCCACCTCAATGGAAGAACAGAAAATTTCTTTTTTCTCATCGTTTTCAGTTAATACTAATTTCGAAATTCTTATTACTTGAGACAAGAGTTGATTTGTACCAAATACTTTTGGTAAAGCCCATTTAATCTCAATCTTATCCAAATAGGTATTTTCAGCCTTAAAAAAATGAAAAAAATAATATCAATTTAAAGGTATTCAGAATATTCTTGTATTAAAAAATTGTCTTTGTCAGAATATTTTTAAAAAATAAATATTACAAGTAAATTAATTTGATTATTAAACATTTATTATTATCAGGGTTTTGTTGGGTTTACCCAAGACATTACCAGAGTACGGTTAATAATGAAGCCGCTAGAAAGATTCCGATTAATAATTAATTAACTTACAAATTAACCAAAAATAAGTAGAGGTTTTTATGATAATTTATTTTTTGGAAAAGAATTTTCAAAGATAATAAGGGTTATAATAATAAGTAAGGAAATTTAAAGGGTTATAAAAACAATTTTAAGAATTACCAATTCAAGCATTATTACAATTCTAAATTGAATGGTCTAATAGAATCGTAGCACGTTTAAATCCAAGATATTAGAAAAGTTTCAAATTTAAAGAAAATTAAACTTTTTAAAGATAAATTAATAGTTGTATTCTATATTTTAAGGAATCTTGTATGTTATTTTGTAATTTCTTGTAGAAAACTAGAATTGACATAAAATGAAATGGCGAATGAAATTAAATGGAAAATGAAAAAAATATATAAAACATTAACCACAAATTTAAATAATCAGTATAGTAATAATTATTATTTTACAAAAAATAATGTATTAAAATAAAGAAAAAATACTTTTTTAAAATAACAGTCTTTACAATAAAAAAATACAAAATCGGATATCATACTCTTTGTGATAGTCAAAAGTTTAACAAACTTGTCTAGCACAAAAAAATAGTGAACAATAATTTTTATAGGTTTGGTTTCTCAGAAACTATTCAAAATAAATAAGTCTTTTTGGTCTCACTGCGTAATAAGTATTGTTTTTAGGATAAAGATCCGGTTTTGTCTACTAGGTTCTCTGTTGGTATATTTTCTATGCTTTTTGAAGTAAAATTACTATTTTTATAACTAATTACAATGGGTGAAAAGAAGATAGATGTTGTTGCAGCATAAAGTTATGATGGAAAGATAAAGGTCTCTAATGTCAACAAATTAATATTTTTTTAATCTACGAGAATTTTTAAACTGGAGGATTGTCGATTGCTTCATTAGCATATTTTTGAGTTTTGTTAAAGAATTTTCTTGCAGCAATTGATTAAAGCAGTCTTCACCCAAGCCAGATTTTCCTTCAACACGTGACGCATCATGCAATCTAAAATTTTCTCCCTGAATCAAGAAAAAAATCTTGTGCTGTTCTTTCAAAAATACCAGTTTTTCCAGGAACAAAAAATATTTTTTGCTGGTCCTGTGATTTTTATATCTTTTATTAAAATCGATCAATAAAATAAAAGGGAAACATTTATTCTTTAAAAAGCCCCACCTTATTCTCATAAGATGAATTAAAATTATTTTAAACAATAAATTTTGAAACTTGTCCATTGATTGATTTCTTTGTATAAAAATTGTATACTGTTTATTTATTGAATATTTAGTGAAATTAAAAAATATATTTATTAGTAAATTATTATTATTTATTAATGAGATTAATACAAAACAATTATAATTTTATTTAATAATTGTCTTTCGAAATATATCATTAAAAAAATTTTATATTTATTTTCATTTATATTTTATGTTATGGAGATATATGAATTTGACCTTTTAGGAAAAACTGATAATTGGTAACAGTGAATGATGAAACTCTGAAAGAAATCTTTTTTACAATTGGCATTTTTTCTTTAAAATAAATAATTCTCAAAATTTTTGAGATACCATAAAGTCCAGTTACCAAAAATATACAATGAAACATGGAAGGTGCAACTATTTATTTTATAATAAAAAAATACAACTTACCTAATTTCATCATATTTTGATCCGTTCTAATCAGTACTTTATATTTTTTAATTTAAAAGAAAATAATCTTAAAATGACGAACATCTTACAATTAACATTTTCACTTACAAGTATATCAGTTGGAGGTATGGTACCAGATGTCCTTTCAAAAATGGTAGTTGAAGCAATCCAAGAATTCTCATCTCTCAGATGACCATCTTCACCAAATGATAAGTTATGTTTAGAATCATTCTTTAGGGGACCAGGCAAAGAAAGAAAATATTCTTCTGCGATAATCACTAATCTCAACTCATATTCAATATTTTCCAACAGATTGTTAATTATAATATTTTTCGCAAAAGAATTTAACCGAATGGATTTAGTGTTTCTAGAAATATGTAAATTTTAATAATATTATATCATATCAACATTAACAGGCTAAGAGGATTAATTATAATTACACTTATAAAAATTGTGCCCTTAAAATTACACTTGTAAATGTTCAGCTTCTAGAGGCAGAATGTTTACAATATATCGAAATCCTTCTGCAAAGTATTCATTTTGAATTAAAGTGTAAACGGTGATGGAAAATAGGTGTGGTATGAAAACTCTAAAGGAGTCATGGACAATGTTTAGTGACCATCATCATCGAAAGTACGAAGATTGACTTATAGAAGTAAAGTATTCCTATGTATCTGGTCGATACGAACAAGAAATTTGTACTATGACTTTCTGAAACCACACGAAACTGTAACTGGTGAACGGTATCAACAACAATTACTTGACTCCTAGAGCATAAGTTCCAAGAGACTAAAAATTTCTCAAAAGGTTCAATTCGAGTGAAATAAACTTTAAAAATACTCGGTCTGGAGATCGTACCCTTCCGACGTACTCATTAGACATCGAACTATCGGACTTCCACTTTTTCTCTACAAGCAATTTTAACTTCCTGAGCACACATTTAAATCTTACGATTACATAAAATTTAGATTGATCTGCGGATTATCTCAAAGGATCAAAATTTCCTCGACCGCAGAATCCATTAATTACATTGATTCATATGTAATAAGTGTTTCATTATTTTTAAATGATTTAGTAAATTTAAAATAAAAAGAAAAAATATTTTGCTATACATATTTGTTAAACACTATCAAACTATACAGGCTTGATAAAATTTAATAAGGATAATATTCGAACAAAATTTTTTACTCTTTCTATTAAGCAGAAAATACTTTAAAATCTATTTATAAGTTGAATTATGATAATTAGCTATCCTGTTGTCGCTTAAAATAACATTTAAACTAACTATTATGTTGTACATTAGACTGTATCGTTTTTATAGAAATATTTTATTACCAAAAATGATTAAAGTAATTAAACTAACTTTTGAATATTGTTTAAATGACGTAATTATAATAAAATATTATTTTTCAAATTTTTCAACCATGAAAACAAAACAGATTTTTAACACATTATAGTTTCCTATTTTCTCTCTAGCAAACGTGGGTCGTGGAAATCAGAAAATATATATTGAGACTTCAGTTGGAAGACCTGAAAACTCATCTGCATCAGTTCTTCAACCAGAAATCTCAGATTTTATGAATAATTCAATCAAACCAATAGCCTTTTGATTAGAAGTACTTTCAATAAAATTGTTCTTCAATTTTTGAGTCCGCGAAAAATAAAATATGTAACAAATAAGTCCATTAGATTTAAAACTAGTATTATCCAATTTGATGCTTTGCTTCAGTACTCAAACCATTTAGATTTATTTTTATTCGCTATTCATATTTATGCTTAAATTTCGTAATTTTTTGTCTATTTGTATTTTGTTAAAAGAATTTAGAATTTTGCATAACTTTTTAAATTCTGAACCATATATAAGAAAAATTATATTTGCATCAATCAATATTTGTTGGTTCAGTAATTTTAGATAACTATCATTATGTTTCGAATCTTATTTATATATGTCAGAAAGACCTTGTTTACTAAGGCAGATTACCAAATGATCTTGTGAATCACTACGAGAATGTATTTATAGTCAGAGATGGTTTCCAAGAATTTGAGAATATCTGTGCACAATTTGATATCATCAAGAATGACTCTGAGTTCCAAAGTTATCATTATCATAAGACAGTAGGCGGTGTTGTTACTATTATTTGGCAAAACGCCGGACTGAAAAATAGAAGATCGTTGTTATGTGGTTTTAACAAGGAATTATGGTTTTTCTTAGTTATTTTAAAGTTTGAAAAATGGTTACAGAGGAAACCATTATTTAATTGTTAAATTTATATTTATAATAAACACTGTAGAGAAACTTACTTTGATATACCATCAGAATTTTCACTATAAAATAACATTAATAAAAATTCTCTCTCGAAATATTGAGGTGGATCCCACCGTAATGCTATTGAGGTGCAGGTTACTGCAGTAGAGCGAAAATTGGATGGTTTCGAAGGAAGTGGTAGGGTTTTAAGATTTAGTTTGATTGTTTCATTGGTCAGTGAAATATTTTTTCCTTAAAAATTAAATTGAGATTTACGGTGAAAGAAATACATTACCTTCGATTTGTCTATTAACCAATCCTTTCAATTCAACTATGTATTCTGTATCAGGATCAAGATCATCTAAAATTATCTCGGAATCTAATATTTAAAAATGACATTTAGTCAGGTAAAATGTAAAAATAATAATTCACCTGTTGTTGTCTTGGTTTTATTATTAGATGGATCACCAATAAAATAGTTCCAAGTGATTTGATAGAGTTCTGGTGAGATAAAATGTGACTTCTTTTTAGTTACTTTAGGAATGAAATAAAAGGTTAATAAAATTATGTTTATAATATTCTAAAAATATTAAATCTTAGAAAAGCTTAATAAAAACTTTTCAAATGAAATTTGCATTAAATGATTAGGTTGTATGACATTTATAAGCAATTAAAAATTGTATTTTTACAAATAATAATGAAAAATCAATCGATTTGATTTAAATAGGTAATCGCCCTTGCAACGAATAGTTGATTAGTGTTTGACAAGATTTTGAGCTGCAATTTTTAAACGCTTTCCTTAATTTTTTCGTTCAGTCAATATGGCACACAATCACTCAGTTTTTGACTATATTAATTTGATTCTACGTGACAGAGAACTGTAACGTGGTTGCTCTTAATACTTTATGACCGCCGTTCTCTTTCACGATTGGGAGCTTTCAGTAATAATTGAAATTGGATGGCCAACCGGTATGTGGAGTATGTAATAGGCTAAATGTTCCATTTTCGAAATTCTTAATAATATTTTGCAACGGTCCAAGTATAAGAAACATGTTTTCCTGACATATTACAGATTTCTTGAACCCCTTCTGCGACTTTCTAAGCTCCATTAAAATGAAATAGCAATATATACTGACAATGTTTTGTTAAACTCTGCTCTGTATTTCAAAGATATTAAATTTAAATAAAATGAGATTGTTTGTATACTATTTCAGAACAGAAAAAGATCTTTCAAATAAATGTATTTTTTATTAAATAACTGATACCGTTAAACAAAATCACGAAAAATAACGTTAAACCTATTTTTTTAAAAAATAAATTTTAAATGAATAAAACTGGTTTTAATAATCATTCGAATGACAATTACAGCTGTATTGTAAAATTTGGGAAGAGAAAATGTTTTTAATATTATATTTTAGAGATATAATAATGTAGACGACATAATCACAAAAATAATTTGTCTGTGAAAAGAAAATAACTTTATTAAAATAATAATTTCCATTCTTAAAAGATACTAGTTTTTCTAATATCAGTTCGCATTTAAGAAATAAGACCTTATAACTTATCTTTAAGATTGTATGAATTAGTTTGAGATCTGGTCACGGAATTAAGTAAGAATAATTATAACCTTCCTTCCATTTCAGTTTTGCACTAAGTCCATTTACTGATTCCACTTCAAAAATAGATGGGACATCAACGAGATTAGTATAATGGACTATTAATTTTGAACAAGGAAGTTTTGCATAATCCGCGAATTCTATAAAAGATATTATATGATAATGTACAAATCGTCTATTTCCTAAAATTAACTTTAAATCGTATATATTATGGTATTGTTTGTACATCAGAGTTATTTGTAAAACTATTTAAATATACATTAAGCAAAAATATGAACCAAAAGTCATACAATAGTTTCAAATTCAATATAAAGGGTTCGTTATATTGTGATATCAATCCTTCATATTCAATTATAGCTTGGAATTTTGTTTCATAATTAGGACCATGTTACAACTTAAATCAATTTTTATGTTTATATGGTGAAACTAGGAATAATTTATCTTCATTTTTTTTCTGGACTGAGATGGAAAAACAATTTTCTATTGGATTTTCACCAGGACAATAAGCAACCTAGTCTAAAGCTGTCATACTCCATCGTCTAGGTAGAAATCCAACAAAAGATAACAGAATTTCACAGGTTCGGTTGATTGTCCTTTAAAAATATGGAAGAATATATTATACTTTCTGAATAATATATCTTCGCCTAGTCTTCTAACTGTAGAAATCTTCTTAATATTCAAAACTTCGCTTCTTGTTCAAAAGTCTTCTTAATATACAGAATGTCTTTGCAAAGCTCTTCTAATGCAAACAAAATAACAGTTTTTTGGTTTTCTAGGAAAATTGCCTTGATTTACCACTCTTTATATTCAAGATTGCCAAATATCCGTTATTCGAGTAATGGCGAATTGATGGGAAAACTTTCCCAAAAATAATACTGAATTTGTCTGAGTGGTCCAGACATAGCCACAAATCAGGAAATTCAGTGAGTCAATAAAACTTTTAAAATTTTAAATATTTATTATTATTATTATTATTATTATTATTATTATTATTATTATTATTATTATTATTATTATTATTA
>JBBMKC010116589.1:0-16315 GCA_037834085.1 Bipalium vagum
ATAACGATAACAATACGATAAATTATTTTAAAAATCAATAAATTACTATTAAAAAAAATTTAAAATTAAACTTAAGCGAATAATAAATATGAAAGTGGCCAGTAACAAATCATTTCTGAAATTTTTCTAGTGATAAATCGCTAAGTGCCTTCAGTAGAAGATGAAGTTCAAAAATTCAGCTCTTGATGCACTGCCGTAATATCGTCGCAAATTGCAATTTATTTATCTTAAACTGACTTACATTCCGTAAGTCAAACAGAAATATTATACAAAATTATTATTTAGAATTTTAATATTTCCCTTGAAAAAAGTAATCCATCAAAAATAATAAATTGAAGCGCAATAAATAAAAATTGGAATAAAATTATTGCCAGAATTTATTTCCATAATTTGAAATTGGACTCCATTCCAAAATGGAAAACACTGCCAGATTGGAAGTTTTCACTGGTACTCATGAGAAATGATGAACAGAACAATAAATTATGTACTTTTGTCATAATAACTACAACTTAAAAAAATAATTACATGAAAAAGTTTTTCTTCACTACAAGAAAATCATTACAAAATAATAATTAACAATAATAATAATAATAAATAATAATCCTGCTTTCAGCATAATTTTAAGTCATAAATTCTTGTGTCGTTTATGGAAAAAATATGGAAGAGATTGTCTCCTTAAAGAAAAGTGAAAATTATGAACAGAAAATGCAAGAAAAATTCAGTGAAAATACAAAGAGGAAAGAAAAAAGTTTGATTTATTTATTAAAAATACAACAAATCCAAAAAGATCGTTCTAAATCAGAGAATTTTCATTAATTTACAAAAATATTGAAGCGAAATTATTTCTTTGTTGGGACAATTTTCCTTTTACTTTTCTCTTTTGAATTACATTTTAAAATTTTAAAAAATAATCAAAATAATAAATTTGATAATAAATGAAAACTCCATGGTCCAAAGATAAGATAAAATAAAAAACGACTACTTGAACCATTTGATGAAGTCAATAAATTAAACCCAGAAGACCAAAACAATTTTACGTTAAATTACAATTGTTACTAAGGACTGATCTTGGACAGTTTGCATGAAAAGGATCAAATCATTTCCAAAATTCATAAGATTTTTAATGGAAAAGACGGAGATTAATCGAAATTTTTGAGATTTTAATATTTCAATGTAATATTATCAACTTTTCAAACCAGATGTTTTCACAAACCATTTCATAGGGCATTTCATTTAATATTGCCATGTCTTCATTTTTATATTGTCACTTTAAACGTTACATTGAAACCTCATTATTTTCTTGATGTGGAAAATACGATTTTTTTGTAATTGTTGTTGAAGGTTTGCGTGAAATAGTAATCCATAATCAAAGAGTTTTGAAGAAGTAAAACCTTCAAGAACTATAAGAACCAATACAATAATTTGTGCCTATATGTCAATCAAAAGTTTTTATACCACTTTAGAGATTGTAAATCACATTCCATAATCAATAAACATATTAATGAAAAGATTAGATACCTATTCGTTGACAATTTGGCAAAACCTAAATCAAATCCAAATTACAAGCATCATTTCGATTATTTTCAAAAAAATAAAAGATTTTGTGCTTAGTTTTATAGGGTTTTTCGGGTGTTCCGAAATTATCAACTAAAAACAAACCAATTTCTAATGAACAAGTGTAGTTCAACCACCTTAAATTACAATTATACAATATTTATTGGAGTTTTTCTTAAATACATTGTTCAATGTGTCGGCATTCATTCTTAATGAGTAATTGTCAGCGATCCAGTACGCTCGAAACTGAAATTTCCAAGCAACCAATTTCTGAAATCTCGTTGGCAGCAACCATGCCTCTTGGTCTTAGTTCTTCAACTTATCTTTAAATACTTACCTTATAATACTATGATCGATCAGATTTATTTGATAAAGAAAATAATTCAACTAAACATTTGTTGATAATTTGCGGGTATTCAATGTGTAAAATAAGGGTCTGCTGCCATTCTCCTAAATTGAATCAGGGATGTTAAAAATGGTCTGAACAACTCATTTTCAAGCTTGGAAACATCTAACGAATGGAAACATTGTAAACATGTAAAAATTCTTGTTTTTGAGAGGTAAAAACTATTTTTTAATAGGTTGATTAAGAAGGCAAAAACAATCGATTCAGAACATTGGAAAATGTCAAGTTAGATCGAAATAAACATGTTTGAGAATGCTCTTGTTGGCAACAATTATTTTAATGAAACCAATTTCAAGGAATTGTGACATCCTTTTTAATGGTAGACTGTTATCTCATGATTATAATGAAAGAAATTAACAAGGAATGCATTCAAACCTCGAAAAAATACGAAGACAATTGTACAAAAAAATTGTAAAATAATATTTCGATGGCCTGCCTGTGCATTAAACGTCAGACATATGTAAAAATGATTTTCTGATCTTTTTCAAAATAAAACTGTAGAAAATCTTGATATTTAATTAAACAAAATTTAAAGAGATGCCATATCAAATTCTCTGTGTCTACAAAGTACTTCAGACTGAAAGATTCTTATTTCAATTATTACTTTATATTATTAGTGTTATTTGTTAAAATAGCTATTCGAAACTATCTTCTAAACTATAATAACAATTTTCACTGGATATTAGTACTAGATCATTTATCCCTTAGATACTGTGACTTCATTATGACTTACTCTTTCTATTAAATTATGGTGGCTCATAAGTTTCCGGAATTTTGCATATTATTCTTATTTATAATAATTTTTAACATAAATAATATTTAGTTTTAAACTTGTAATTTACTTAAATAGCGGTAAACAATTCAAATTTGGTAAGAAAAATATTTTTTTTAAATTGGTATTATTGTACGCGTTTCAACTCGGTCATACTGCGGCTGAGAATATTCAAAAATATTTTAAAACCCAAAGGAGAAATTTCTATTACCATAAGCCCCATATATTAATGGTTCAAAAAAATTATAAGTTGTGATTTTGACCTGTAGGATCAGCCACGTATTGGTATACCATATTTGCATGATTCAGATACATTGAGGACGTCTGTACAAAACAATTCATTAGAAGTTGGTGCTTCTAAAGAAACAGTACTGAGAGATTTGCAAAAGCTGGTCGTGATGAATAAGAGATACCGAAGTATTTCCTCACAAATTAATACCAGAATAAAAAAATATGGAATTGAATGTTTGAAGTCAAGTTTTGCAAAATCTTTAAAATATTCGTTTCCTAAAAGAAATGTAACATGCAAGGAAAAGTGAGTTTACTACAACAATCCAAATATGAAAAACCAATGGATGCAGAAAGACCAATCTGTAAAAAGAGACCCAAAATGGTCGCATTTTTGTGTCTGGTGGAAATATGAATGATTATTTTATTTCAAGGTAATTCTTGAAGGTATAGCTATTAATACTGACAACAAATCGATAGAATGTACGTGGTTATGCTTCAAAGATAACAAGAATGAACCAATCGAAACAGTCATTTTTCACCAAGATAACGCTAGATTGAATATTGTACTGTAGATAAAACAAAAATTATGTCCATTAACAATCCACCTGTTTCATTCAATATCGACATTCTTGAAATGACGGAAATTTCTACATCTTAAGGACATTGAAAAAGCATATTCAGAATTCGTTACATCAAAGGACACAGTCTGGAATCAAAATGGTCTCTTATTAATAGCTAAAACATGATTGAAAAAAATTGAGTAAAAGGGATTGTAATACGATGAATAAAATTTATTTTTGTATTCAATGACAATCTTACACTACAAATTCCAGAATTTCATGAGCCACACTTAGAGATAAATTTATGTACATCGTTTCTATGAAAATACCTAAATTGAAAACTAAGTAAATATTGAATGGAATAAAAATTTTTCAGATTAATACGTAAATAACAAAATTCCCGTTCCATTAGATTTCCATATATTCAAATTCCTTTGTGGAAACCATTTCTCAACAATTTGTGAGATCATAGCAACCGTAGAGAAATATTTCGAAAGACTTCGGAAAATCATTTTATGAATGGGATTCTTCAATTAGAGAATAGTTAGCACAAGTGTATTGATCTTTAAAGATATACTGAATAAGACAATTATTTTAAATATTATAAAACAAGATTTTTTCTTTGTCAGACTAAAACATTTTCAACTGGCCTAGTATAATTTCTTGTTATGATCTACATACTTAATTTGGTATTTGTGAATTTCAAATACAGTAGTTGAAAAAGAAATTAAAAATAAAACTGAGATGAACGATGAGGCAAGAGGCAATCCTATTTCAGTGTAATTAAATCATAACAGAGCCACTGCGACTTAAACTTCACAAATGTCAACCATAATTGCACGGAAAGAATCAATCAAAGGTTATTGTAAAGATTAAGATAAAAAACTTGAAAATTTCGAAAGAATTTTGACGTTCTAGAACGTGTACTCCACTTTTCAGTGAAATATGGTAATATTCTTTTGAAAAAAATTCCAGACAAGTTCCAAAGATAAATAAACATGAAAACTATTTTCTTTTGTGTTTCCTGGTGAAATATTCATTCCAGAACATATATTGATGACTTAAAACTAATAAAAGCATTCGTTGCAAAACAATCAAATTCTTGAAGGATAAAGAGAAACCATGACAGGATGATCACTCAACCAAACATTATGAAATTGAGATTGAATTTTCTCCATAAACATCAATACTGACCATTTACGTGTAATTTTCACATTTTTTAACAGCTTAAGGAAATTTTTTAGTTGAAAAATAATAATTTATAATAATCGGGTCAAAAACGCGTGGGTTGAATATTTTGGGCCAAAAATAAGAGAATTCCGGAACCTCTGTCGGATAAGTAGTTAGAGGACAGCTATTTTTTTAATTATATTTATTGAAAACTCTGTTCATTTCTAATCATATTTAAAACCATTTTTGTATGACCTTATGTGATTCAAAATAGTTTTTGCAAACTCCTTTATAATAAACGAAAAGAAGCTTCCGACCAAGAGATCACTTTCAAAATGACATAAATATAATCATAAAAAAATATGAACATAGTACGTCCATGAATTGAAGTAATTTCGGATTTTCAGAATAATATAAGAAATGATTTTTCAAATCAATAAATCTTCATCATAAAAAACCTGTTGCTGTCTCTCAGCTGCCACAGATTTTAAGAATAATCTACATAAATACAGGTGCGACTAGTTTTTATGGTAGATACTTTTTTTGTGATAAAGTTGATCAAGCTGAATGATATTTCAATTAGTAAAATATTCATATTTTATTTCATCAGATTCTGAACGGGTTTTCTTGATGATCTGAAATTGATTTTACTTAATTTCCATGAAAATATATAATAAATAAATAACTGACGTAAATCTGAGTAAGAAATAGATAAGGACAATTTGATCAATGATATATGAATATTTCAGTTTATTTCCCATCGTATTTGGTGAAATAAATAAAAATAAATTTAATATGAAATTAAAATGACAATTAAAAAACACTTTAAATCATTGGTAAATATGAAATTAAATAAAATAACGATAAACATTTAAAATAAATCAATTTTATTAGAAATATGTGCTTAGAAAATTATTTATATTTTCCTTTGCTATAAATAATAAATGAATATTTCGGTTGTCATAAAATTCCTCTCAACCAATATATTAAATATAAATTAATATCTATTTATCATATTTTTGATATTGCATCGACTTAACAATCCGATTTTTGAGTGAAACTAAACTGTTACTGAAACAAAATTGATAAAATATGTAAATGGAAAAAATAAAGATTTCCTTTATCCATGAAAGAAATTAATTTCCATCACTGACTTTTACCATCATGGTTAAACGAAGTTAGTCAGGGGTTGAAAGGGAAATTATTACATTAATAAATGTTTTTTTTGTTTTATTTTATCCCACTGCATTTATACAGTTTTATTATCCAGTTGATTTACAAAATTAATCTTCTGTTAAATATGCTTCATTGAATGATAAGCCTTAGTTAAGTATCACGCGAATTAGTTATGCCAAACTAATTATGATGGAATGAATTTGGCCATATGATAATGCCTTGAGAATCAGTGTTATATTGATTTTTGTTATTTTTTGTCATTTTAAGCTCAGCCTCAACACGATTTTGTTTTAAACAAACTCCGTTTCATTCAAACAAGTTAGTCGTCCAAAATTGAGTCCCGCCTTCTAAGATCAACTATATTAAAAAATAACGTGATATTAGCTCATTTAATATTTATTTATTTATCATTGATATTTATTTTTTATTTTAATTTATTTTTTCCTATTCAGAGATGACTATCTTGATTTCCTTAAAGCAGAATCATGTATAATGAACCATAGAATGATTCTATTACTTATCAACGAATATTTAGATATATCAAATATCGTTTTTTTTCTTACTTAATGATTTATTTAGGTTTAATATATAAAATAGATTGATTAAATCATTATACTAGAAAACGATACACTTAAACAAAATCACTTACCACGGAAATATCCTAAAAGAAAGTCTACTTGATATTTAAATAATTCTTTTTAGTTTTTACATAAAAAAATGTAACATATTCTTAAATTATACATTTTTATAAAATGGAAAAAAGAGGATACATGAGATTAATATTTAAGTATCATGTAATAAAATAGGAAAACATTCTCTAAACCAAAAAAAAACAATTTTTAAATAATAAAAATAAATGAACAAATAATTTTTTTTCATTTAATTATCAAAAAATTACATTCCTTTATAAAAATAATTCAATTTATTTACTTACCCAGAATTCTTATCAATTCTTTTTCCTATATGATCATAATTAATTATAATTTCTTTAATTAATTAAATAGAGATTTTTCCATTCTTCTTCAGTAGTAAATTATCAAAGTATTATTAACTCAGTCTTGATGACATATTATATTTATCTCATGCAAAAGATAACAAAATGATTTATGATTAATAATATAATGATTATTAATAATCAAAGAATTCTCCAACACATATAATAAATGATTAAAATTAGAAAAAATATTAATTATATCGTATTGCACAAGATTGTTAAAAAGATATTTCATTCAAACTACATTTCAGGTATTATTAGCGATAAATAACAAAAGAAAATTCCTGGACAAAAAAATATAGGACATCGATGTGTTAGTATTATTTTTTCTTAATATCTGCATAAACAGAAGACCGTGGGGAAAAAATTTTGAAAAATTGGTCAGAAATAAATAAAATTCACTCAATAACTTAATCTAACTTTCTCGAATGTCTGATTTTTCTTGTAACATTTCTCTACCCGAAATACTGAGATTGTCGAAGATTTTATGCAACTTGTCTTCCCGTACTCTAGACTTGAGAATAAAAATATTTATTATAATTTCTCAATTCGTATTTGGGAATTCACTCTGATAATTTAAGTTTGTCGGTAAAATTTTTGAGTGAATGCCAAATAGAAATTGTTCTCTAACAACTCTTGCCCCTTAAGAGTAATATAATTTTTTCTTTTATAATATTAATAAAAAATCTTTTTTCAATACGATTGTTATTATATTATTATTGTTAATATTCTTTATTATTACTATTATTATCATTATTATTATTTATTTTTATTATTATTCATATTAATATTAATATTATGTTTATCAATCTGAAAATTTTTGAAACATATTCCAAAAATGCATTTTCAATATTTTTTCTTTTTCATCACTAATAACAACCTGTTAATAAAATAGCTCTATCATTCATTTTCCACAAATATTTGCTTAAACGAATTTCGTAAATATTTCGAAAATTGCGGCAAAAGGTTCAGTTTATTTCTCATTTAACTCAATTGAACAAACAATTTCCCAGACTAGAAATGGAGCAACAAAAGCAAATTACAAAAAAAATATTTTAAATTGGATAAATTCATCAGATTGGAGCAGGAAAATAACAATGACACACGCACACGATAACATACATACATCGTGCACATACATATAGCTACACACGTCACAATGCCGTTTCCAAGATTACAAATAACCGTTTGTATGTCCAGAGATGTATTGCTTAATTTTACCTGATTTTATCACAACCCAGGATGCAAAGCAGTTTCCTGGGTGTGTATCTGTTAGTATGTATGCATACATACTGGCCGATGAATATTAATCGATGGGTGCTTGACTACTTCGCCGGACCATGTGATGACTATTTTATGGAATATTTTAATATAATAATTACCCTACTTATTTAACAGAAATTGCTTGTTAATATTAAAAAGAAATATATAATAATTCAAATTCAAAATCAAAAAACAATGGAAAGCAATTTTTGTTTATATAATATTGTGATAAAATCTCATTATTGAAGAATGGGAAATAAATATTCGATAAAAAAAATAAAGTGAAAAAATATTTTTTATTGATTTAAGTAATATTTATTTACTTTCTCAATACATTGATTTCATTTTTTAAGGAATCTTCGCGTGCTTGTGCTTCTTGTTTATCTTTGCTACTTGCTCTTGAAGATGCTGTTATGGCTTTCTTTTTAATACACTTTACAGCAACAAAGGAATTATTTTCTGTATCTTCAGCAAGGCGTACCTCAGAAAATGCTCCGCTAAATGATAAAAACATAAATGTTAAAAATAAGTTTCGCAAAAGAAAAAAATTTATTCAATAATATTGAATAATAATGAATACAATGACAAATAGCAAGCACAAAAATTATATCATACGTTCCCAAAACTTCTTTGAATTGATAACGAGAAAGTGAACTTGTAAAATTCATAGAAATTTGAAATATTAAAATAAATACAAATGAAGCAGCTGCTTAGAATGCATGACAATTAGTTGAATTAATATAATAATGATGCATTAAAAGAAGGTTTATTAATATGAAACTTAGAATAAATATTAAGAAAATTATTACTATTATTATTTATATATTCAAAATTAAATATTTTCGTATTAATTGATTAATAACTTTATTTAATTGTGACATTTTCGTAAATTATTTATTCGTTAATTTTTTTCAAAGGTTTTCAAGAATGAAATTAAATAAATTATTTCCTAAAAAGTATGTTTTTAATTTTTATCAAACTTTTGACATTAATGTATTAGGCGTAGCAGTTGTTTCTGCGGAATTTTTTTTAAAAACAATTTATTTTATTTTAAAGACACAACACAATTATATTATACATATTTTTCATCGTTAAGTATAATATTGGTATCTTCTTACCAATAAATAAATATCTTCTTTAGAAAAAATCTATTCATCGAGCTAAAAGATGATTTCATCATATTTGAAATTATTTTTATCATATTTCTATTATTAAAATAAGTTGTAATTTAACAAAATTTAATTTGTTTATATAATTCAAAAATTTTGTTGACCATAATTAATTGCCGCACTAAATTGAATTTGGATTTTCTTTATCAATTTTTATTTTATACTAACATTTTTACAATATATAATAAGTGAGAATTAATAATTATAAAAATTATAATTTAAACTGTTTAGTAAATTCATACCATGCCAAATTTAAGAAAAATGTCCAACAATGAAAAAGGGATGATTAAAGCCTACCACGAAGCCGGAAAATCAAACAGGTGGATCGGAAATAAGTTAAACAGAAATGAAAGTTCCATAAGATATTAATTGAAAAATTGAGATAGCAAAAATCGTAAGCCTGGCCCAAAGACAAAGATTTCGCCAAAAACGAAATGATTGATTATTCACAAAGCCAGCAATAAATCGATTTCAAACTCGACAATTAAACATGAACTTAACTTAAACGTAAGCAAGGAGACTATCTACCGTGTTATCAACAATTCCCAAGTCTTAAAATACCAAAAATGATGGTGAAACCACCACTCAAAGTTGAACACAAATTGAAGCGTTTGCAATGAGCGAAAACTAAAGTAGCGTGAGGCGACCAATGGAAGCAGATCATCTGGAGTGACGAAAAGAAATTTAATTTAGACGGACCAGATGGCCATTCATACTATTTTCATGATTTGAGAAAAGAAAACATGCAATTTTCCAAAAGACACTCGGGCGGAGGATCTTTAATGATTTGGGCCTGTTTCAATTTCAGTGGCAGGTCGAGTCTGGCGACTGTTTCCGGCAATCTAAATCAATGGGGGTATCAGAGACTCCTGAAAGACAATCTAATACCTTTTATAAAAGATTTTGGCGGATTCAGCCCTGTCTTTCAGCAAGATAATTGCATGTGCCAAGTATCCTGTTCAACTATGGAATGGCTAAAAAGCAAAAATATTGAAGTTATGGACAGGCCGTCATACTCACCGGATCTAAATCCCATAGAAAACTTATGTGAGGTGTTGGTTTGGAAGGTATATGCTGGTAGAAAGCAATTCAATTGGCTGTTGGGAAGACATGGACCAATACATAATGGAAAATTTGGTAAATTCAATGCCAAATAGAATTTATGAGACTATTTATTCTCACGGCAGCTTAATAAATTATTAGAATCGTATTGGTACATTTTTTGTGAATAAAAATCGATTTTTTGGAAATTGTGGCAATTAATTTGTGTCGGCTTTTTTAATATTTTTATTTTTTGCTTAATATAATTGGTTATATTAAGAATTTTTCAGTCATTTTTTTACATTTGCATTAAGACTACATTGTGTAAATATTTTGAAAATTTGGAAATCTTTGGACAAAAGATAATGTCATTTTTGTAAGTGCGGCAATTAATTTGTGACGCACTGTAATATTATGAAGCAATCAGTGAATTTAGTGAAACAAATTTAAAAATTGTTTTAACTTCAAAGATAAATTCAATTCCAGTTAATCAAACAGCGATGGAACATAATGAAAATTAAATATTAACAAATGCTTAACATGTATATTGTTCACATAGAGATGATACAAAATGCAGAAATTCAAATTCCTTTCGGATTTTATCTATGAAGAACTGCTGAGTTTATATTAAGTGATAATTTTTGGAAAAATTTTAAACCACGTCTTTACAATTTTCAAATAGAGTTCAGTTTGAGACATATAAAGATATATTCTTGTTTGATCTCGCACATTTATTGGAGATGTGAGCCGATCTTTTGAAACTGAGAACCTCTGAGCACAAGAGCGAGTTGATTCTTTCCCTTCTCCTTGATCCTCTTGAGAAACCTAATGAAAAGAATATTCTACATTGTCACAAGTAGCACAAAACATTGTAACTTGTAATTATCAAATAAACATTTTTAAAAGAATTTTTGTTGGGATATTTTTATTGAATATCGAATAAGACGATAAAATTTTCTCAAGATACTTGAGTCCTTATATTTTGACACATCTTATAGTTCAACATACGTTTTTAAATAACAATATATATGTTACAAAAAATAAAGAAAAAAACTTCTTCAAAAGACAAATCAAATATCGAATAATTTAAATTAAATGAAATGTAAGTTGAGTTACTAAAAATTTTGAAAAATGTTTATGAATCGGCAATTTCGAATGGAATCCAATGATATATTTAAAAAGTTAATGAATATTTTCAAAAATATTATTTTTATATAAAATGAAAATCCAAAGTTGCAAAATGTATTTTAAATAATAATTTTTTTCTAAATTCAATAGCAATAAATTAACTCGATATTCTTTTTGAGTAAAATTAATATTACTAACAATTATTGCCAATGATTATTATTATTATTATTTTATTATTATTATTATTATTATTATTATATTATTATTATTATATTATTATTATTATTATTGATAGTTCTCATACTAAAAGATGCAAAATTAATTTCAAAGTTTAGCAATTATTGTGGAAAAACAAACTATGTTAAGATAGGTATTGACAGAATTGTATAAGATTAAAGTGCCCAAAGTGCATAGAAAAATATTTTTCTATACTAGATTTTATTGAATCCTCAAAATGAATTTCGAAATTATGGTTTCTATTTCAATCAATATTTTCCGAGAGCCTAGACACAATTCCACCTTCTTTGTAGCTACCTAATATAAATTATTTCTCAAAGGATTAAAAAAAATCAAATATTTTTCTACGGTTTCTGAGCTGACACTGGAGATTTTTGTAAAATGAAATATATTTTATTGGTTAAAAATATTAAATATTCATTAAAAATTATGAATTATTTTTATTAAAAGATTCTCTTGCCAGTATGATATGTAATTTATTTATTTTATATATTTTTTATTCATATATAAAATTTAAAGAAAATACAATAAGCAAAGCTTTATGATGGTTTTAACTACCAAGCTGTGTACCATAAAAATATTTTATGACCTTAATGCTTTATACAAGGTTCATTATAAAGATATAAAAATGAGTAACTGAAATAAATAACATTTAACTTCTACAATAGATTAGTTCAGATCGATACATGATCAAAAGAATTATTTTAGATTTATGATGAGATAATGAGGCATTTAGAAGAATGTTGGATACATTTTATTTTGATTTATTATTTAATCTGGAATGAAATTAAATTAAAATTTATCTTATTAAACATATTTGACTTTTGAAATTATTAAATCTTATTTATTCCACCGTGATAATCAATTTAATTAATTAATATTTATTTTTCAAAATTAATTATTGAATAATTGTATTATATTTTTTTATTATTTATTAATAACTTTTCAAAAAATACATGGAATTCATCGAACGACTGTTAGTAATTTTGAAAATTTGATAATAATTAAATTTGTTTTAATTAAGTCGATTGAATTTTTCGTATTTCTAAATCATCGAAAATCAATTTCTCTGTTAACTTTCATATTTTTTACTATTGAACTTTTTTTGTAATCTTGACTATCAATTTAATTTTTTTTTAATTTTTAATTAAATTTTTCTTTTTTTCCATTAGATCTAATTGTCTTCTTAATTGTCTAATTGTCTCATTAGCTAATTATATAATATAAATTATAATGATATAAACATAAATTATATAATATGATTATATAAATATTTTATTTCTTTCGTAATTATTTATCTTTACTATTTGAAAGACCGTTTTTTATTAAATAATATTGGGAATTATAATAATAACGAGTTTGGGAGTGTATCGTTGTGATTTTATTTTTTTATTATATTATGAACTAAGAAAACTCAATCTTTTACGTACTATGGTTCAAATTAACTCCGATATGTTCTAAAATTGCTGTAAGGAAAAAAAACACTAAACAATTTCATTAAATTATTATATTATTAATTGTTATTAATATTAATTAAGATTAATTATTATTATATTAAATTTTTCTTTGTATTGTTTTGAATCATCTATTTTTTGCTTTCAATGTTATCTATCCCGATAGCAGATCCAATGATTGAAAAATTTTACTTAATGTTTGGCTTTTTAAAACAATTAATTTACATATTAATTTTTATTAATTAATTTTTCATCTTTCCTTCCTCGAATCTAAGATCGATACTCTTGATATCAGGCACCTTTTCAATTAACTTAACGTTTCTCATTGTTTTATCATATTATTATCAGTATTGATTTTACATGTCGTCTTCATTTAAACATTTTAAACGTTATAAATTAAATAAATAAAATTAAATAAAAAGAAAATCATAAGATAATCAGGATGGTCTCAGATGATTAGATGAAATTAACATTCCTGTAATATTTTCTTTATTTCAATTTAATATTAACAAAATTCATTTCATAATTTCATAATAATTATTTATATTATTATACGAAGCGAATAATTTGATTAAAGTATTTCTTTTCTATAACCATTCTCAATTCAAAAGGATTCCATGATGCACATGTATACAGAATTTTTCGACATTTCATTATGAAAATTAAATGCCAAGACTTCCTCAAACCTTAAAATTCCAAAATTCTTTGATATATTTTCTAATGGAAAAATTCGCTTCAGATCAACTTTTACAAATTACGTTAAGATAAATTTGAATCATCCAAATATTATTATTTTCTCTTTCCTATTGTAAAAATAAACATTATCCTCCAAAAACATCAGCTTTCGGTATCTTCAAAATAATTTCCTTGAGTAGAACTTAAAATCTTTCCATATAAACAAATTTATAAATAAATAAAATAAATTTGACAACAATTCAGTTTTTCTTTCTTTCAAAATGCAAAAGTTACATCCTGGGAAAAAATCCTAAAACCCTCCAGTTTCTCTTTAGCGTCCATAAGCCTTCCTTTCATTAATTTTTCGTTTTAGAAATCATCTTTACAAAGCAACCAATAAAAATTCCCTTGAACAAAAGAAAAAAGTCTGTGATATTTTATTTTTTAATTATGTTAAAAACAAAACAATTGTTCAAAATGTAATATTAATTTAAAGCTAGATTCGTTCATATATCATCATGACCCTTGACAATTTCGGAATAACATTTCAAGAAACTGTCTTTGGATTTTTCGATTTTTCCCGACCAAATACCGCACAGGATCAGTTTTTTATTAAATTTAAGCCCGACCTTGATGACATTGTCTGATTTCAGATTTCCAAACACAGAATTTTTCGATTCCTCGTGGGTATAGGAATATTCCTGACCATAAATCTCAAATGTTTCTCCAGCGTTTTTATTTAATTTCTATTAGAAAACGATGTATGACATGAAAAATGGTCAAACAAAAGAAAAACTCACAAAAATCGTTTGTATTTCTGTGTTCGATGGCTTGGAATCAGTAGACAATGTAGCATATATCTCTCCGGTTATTGAATTACAGAGAAAGGCATTGGAGAATCCATTGAAATTGGTCATGTGGGTATTGAAAGATTTGATTGCTTCATTAATATTCACTTTAAATGACTAAAGATTCCGGGATAAAGAAAACTAGTTGATCGAAAAATAAATACTTTTTTCCCACCTTTTCCGCCGCAAAACAGGAATGAAATAGATATCTTACGTTTCGGTGACTTCGATTCGTGACCACTGGAATCTTTAATTTCTTCAGACTTTTTCTCTTTGGAATGTTTCTCCTCCTTGATTTCCTTTTCCGTTACCTGTTCTACAGCTTTCGATTGGTTCGGCTCTTCTTGAATAATGACTTGTTCATTGGCCACTTCAATCTCATTGGAAGATTTGGAAGATTTCCTAACTTCCGTTCCAATATCTTCTGCAACTAAAACATTCTCCATTGTAAAAATGAAAATAATAATGTTGAATGTACAAACAAATAATAAGAAAAATAAACCAGACAAATGTGTGGGCTGCAAATTCAATACAAAAGATGCACACCACGAAAAGGTTTGTTTTAATGAGTCAGTATAAAAATTTTATTTATATTCTGCTGGTATGTATATTTGATAATTATATTTCGATTTAAGAATGATTTCAATCAATAATTTGTGAACATTGTTTTACATTATTGTGTATGGCTTTGTCTGTGAACAAGTACAAGTACCGTGTAAATCTGCTGGTGGCAAATTACCAAGTAAAAAATTGTGCATCAAAATAATAAGAAATAGATGATCTCAATACCTTTTTGCTTTGATAGTTATGATAATTACCGTCAATATTTTCATAATGTAAAAATAGAATATTGGCAGACAATGATGTTGATTGTTGTCTTTGTCTCGTATCTGATTTGCCAGGAGTAAATATCTGATTATATTGTAAATTGGCATTCTTGGAGCAACTTTTCTAAACAATGAGTATTTCAAAAATTCGTGTTATTATTAAGTACGAGTTCTATCGTGGTACTAATGCAAAGCAAACGGTTTGAAATATGAGTGATGCGTTTTGTAGCAAGGTTTTCAATGCATGGATGATTTCTGAGGTTCCATGCAGAGGATTTCTGTCTTCAAAATATGCTACGTGGTTGACCTGAGACGAATGTTAATCAAGCTGAGATGAAACCTATACTGGAGAATGGTCCATCTTAAAGTACTCAGTAGTTAGCGTTGAAATCCAATGTCTCCATCCCCAGAATAATTGACCATTTGAAACAAATTAACAAGGTTACAAAGATTGACCGATGAGCACCTCGCGAATTATACGATTATCAGAAAACAAATCGTCTTCAAGCTTGTCTTTCTTTGTTGTTACGACAGAAAGGCGAACCATTTCTTCAACGTATCGTGACTTGTGACAAAACATGGATTAGATTCGATAATCTCAATGGTTGGATAAAGATGAAGAGCACAGGCCCTGTCCAAAGCCAAACTTTCAACAAAAGAAAATCATGATATCCGTCTGGTGATCCAGTGCTGTTATTATCCACTACACCAGTGTTTCTCAAAGTGGTTCACAGAGGATTCGTATTCACAAAATTTTTTTTGGCCATTTCACAAAAATTTAAGTAATTCAGCGCTATTTGTTGCTATTAT
>JBBMKC010116700.1:0-16310 GCA_037834085.1 Bipalium vagum
GAATGGAACCAGATAAAACTTTGGCATCAAAAGTAGTTGAAGGAAGGAAAAAAGATAAGACTAGAATTACAATTGGTCTGTGCTGTAATGCTACAGGAACTGAAAAGATGGAACCACTTATTATTGGTAAATATTCTAGTCCCAGATGCTTTAAAAATATAAATCTGGTAAATATTGGAATAATTTATAAGTGTAATAGCAATGCGTGGATGACGCGACTGATATTTCAAGAATGGCTATTTTACTTGAACAATTATATCAAATTGAAAGATTCCACACGCAAAGTTCTACTCTTGATTGACAATGTAACAAGCCATTATCATATGGACTATACATTGAGCAATATAAAGATTCAATATTTAATTCCCAATACAACCTCGAAGCTCCAGCCTCTGGATGCAGTCATTATTGCTGCTTTAAAGTAATGTATAGATACTTTTTTAATAAAGAACTGGTGAGAAAAATTGATGAAAACGATAATATTAATGGACGAGGAAAAATCGATTTAATTACAGCTGTTAGATTTATTACAAAATCATGGGAAAAAATCAGTTCTGAAACAATTAAGAATTGTTGGAATCACACAAAAATTATAAAAATTGAAAATATCAACAAATGTGTTCAAATACCTTGTGAATATGAAAATGATTCGATGATCTCGTCTTTAAAAATTGATAGCCCGATGTCTTTTGTAAAGTATATGATGGTTGACAATGATGATTTCAACGAGAAAATTTTGGATGAAACAAATGATAATACAGTAAGCAATAATGATGATACTGAGGATTCAATAAAAGAATCAAGAACATCATCAAAAACGGCCTTTGAATGTTGCAATCTGTTGGTCCAATATTTTGAACAACATCCTGTACATTGTACACAAATGATTAGATCATTAAGAACCAACAAATCTTTCATTTAAAATAAGAAACAAAAAGGTTTGAGGCAAATGTCCATAATGGATTTTATTATTTAATTAATTTGTGTCATATATTTTGTTTATTTGTATATTCTATATTTTGTATTTTTCTATATTGTTTTTGAGTAATAAGTTACGTAATTTTGACTTTTCCATTTTACACCCTATAAATTCACGTTCCACAAATAGTTAAATTTCGCGGGACGGAAAATGTGAAATTATACAGTGTTGACTGTATTCTTACTTTTACAATGTAAATAAGCTTTGAAAATCTGGCTTTTATTTGAAATTAAACTTTGAATCGTATTAGTGCAGGCTTAGTTATGACTATTAGTCTTTTAATTTACTTTTGTGGAGGTTTGAATTGTCTCCATCTGTAGGTTTACTGTCTAGTCTGAACTTGTCTGATCTAGGTTGTATATTTTTTTTGTTTCTGTCTTTCTTGTAATTTTTGTTTCCTTTTATACTATCCTTTTTACCCTCTTTTCTGTAATTAGTAACTCTCATTTCATTAATATAATTCTGCTATCCTTTTTTTATTTTTATCATTTTCTTATAAAAATTCTTACCTAATTTCTATTATTAGTAAGTTAATGTTACATTAATATAAATTTTCTTTAAAATATAAATAAATAAATATAATCATAATTAATACTAATGTTAATGATGTTATTTCGCAAAATATTATTACATTATACATTATATTATTTATAATGGTATTTCTTTTTCTTCTAATTCCTTATTTATTATCACTTAATTATTGTTTTGTTATTTATTATTTTATACAAATCAGTCAAAGCGATTTTACAATATATATTTTAAACTTGGAATTATATTATACACAACACCAAATACTGATCAAAATTAAAAAGATAATGTCAAAGATCATATAAGAAAGGAGAATATCAGTGTTAAGGATCAGTTTTTGTATTGCTCCGGATCGATCATTTGAATTGGCACTGGTTGCTCTTGATTTGGTTGTAGTCTCCATACATTCATAAATAGAACATAATTATTTACTCTATCACTATGATTTATTGCTGTATGTATATAAGCAATTACAGAATAAACAAAACATTAATTATCATTATTTTTTATAAATTATGATTTGAATTGTAATTTTATATATGATGATCCAACTAAACATTGATATTTAAATAAATTTAATCTAATTGATATTATTTTATCTAATTTCCAATTTTCGTTCTATAAACTTATTTAATTTTTCTAAAGTTGATAAGTGTATTTATTTTTTCTGGTTGTGAAAAAATTGATTTATTAATATTTCATTTGTTTCTAAAGAAATTTTGAACGGCAAATTGTGTGGATATTCAATATTTGGTATTTAATATTGATTTAATTGGAAAATTTCAAACCCAAATTGGTGGTCACAATTGGCAATTTTCCCACTACTCAATGAAAATGAATAGACGAAAAATCACAGTACCTTTAATATTGAGTAGATTAATATATTAACTTTCTTTGTAAATCTAGAGATACTTATTTCTTGAAAGGCTATTATGGAAATGAAGCTTAGATGTCAATCAATGTCTGCATTCATTTGGATGCGCTATATACCCATATATCTTACAATCCTTAGTGATTAATCAAATCTTGTAAGTAGAGATAAGCTGATTACATCATACAACAGTAATTATTTATAGAAGTGAATTTAAATTACTTTTTAAATTAAGCATTGCAGTAAAAATATTATCACGAATATCTTTGGTTAAATTTTAGTTTTATTTTTATTCATAAAAATATGTATATATTATATGCATCCCTTGTCTAAAAAATAACCATTTTGTCAAGCATTTTCAATCATTCTATAAAATTAATGACGAAATACTTAAATATATTGTTGAGAATACGAATTATAAATAAGAGAAATGAAATCTATATAAAAATAAAATCATTAAAATGAGATGACATTGAATTTTTCATTTTAATAATATCAATAAATCTATATTTAGGACTTAAATAGTACTATTTAATGAAGATTACGTTAATAAATCAGTGATAAATAATTAGCACTCTAAATAAATACACTCAACACTGGTTTTCTATGAATTTTCTTTCATCCAGAAAATATTGCAAAGGAAATCAACCAGTTTAAGAAAAGGAAGAAATCATCATGACCTACGCTAGAAAACTACTGGAACATTAAAATTCACTTTTCTACTAGACACTTCAGATAAGTTCAAGTTCATAAAAGAGTAAATCAATCAAAAAATAATTACACTGCTCAAATCATCATTTAAAAATTCGTTAGCGTACAAATATTTTTAATAATTTTAACGTAAGCACTTTTCAAAGAACTTAAATATGATAAACCCTGTGATTGAAGAAATTCCACTCAAACTTATATTGAATAAAATTAAGGTTAATATCATATTTTATTTAATAAATGTAAACATCAAAAATCGATTCCAATCGTCTACATAGATAGTCACATACAAAAATACAACAATATGAAAAATTATAATCTCCAACTAGAATATACTACACATTTTTTGCCTATCTAAACTGTTTTTCATAAAGAATAGTTGCAATATAACTAATTTAAGAATTATAAATCTATAAATATATATATATATATATCGAATTTGTACTGTCACAATAAATTGTGCTTCATTGGTTTTTCATCCGTTAAAGTACCCAACAAGAATATTTGAAAAAAGAAAATCACAAAAACTAACAACATTAATTAAAAATGGACGCCAAAGGAAAACAAATAATAATATAAAACTAAACCCTCTCATCATTATCATCATTTTTATGTTGCGAATAAAACCCGATAGATATATATTAACGATTAATAATAATATCAAGAGAATTAATAAAAAGAGTTATCGATTTTTTTTAAAATCACGAAATATTTATTGTCAACATTTACTGCAATCATCTACAATTAAATAAGATCCACGTAGCATACAAGATAACATCTATATCGACCAATAAACGACAATAAAAAAGTGAATTGACATCGTTACCTCCGAGAGATGAAAATTGGAATAATAAATTTAATCCATTTGAACTGTACCCCTGACGACATTGTCCCGCAATTGCTGAAATTTTTAATGATTTTTTATTCAGTAATTAATAAACTGAAAACGTTGTACTAACACAAATAAAAAGTAAAAATATTTATAACAATATTACTTCTAATAACATGTCTATAATTTGGTGACAATCTTGAAATTGATTTTTTTATCATGTAGGAATAATTTATAATTTTTATAATTATTTTATAGCACTAATTAGCTTACCTGATTTTTTATAATCGATTGAAAACAGTATTTGTCATTTAGCGATAATTTATTTTTTATAATTAAAATTATGAAAATATTTTAATTGAGTATGTAATTAAATTATATTAGTAACATTTTACTTTTGAAACAATTATTCCTTGAGAAGTGATAATAATTCATTAATTTATCGATAATACTTATTATCAATGTTTTTAAAATAAGATTAATATCTGTTTTAATGTTTTCATTTATTGATAATTTAAAATATTCAATTAATAATTTTTATTTCATAATTTAATTTATCAATATATTCTTAACTAAATTATAAGCGGTATCCTTATTAAAATATAAACATTAATTTATGCTAACTTTATATATTTATAAAATATTAATCTTATTTTAAAGACATTGATATAAGTATTATCGATAAATTATATTCATTGATTTATAATTAAAAATTTCAATCATTGATAGTTAATTAATTTTTCATTTATTTATTAATAATAAAACATTAAAAATTTAATATTTCTTATTGATTAATAGTTATTAATTTTAGTTACATTTGAAATATTAATAAGTCGATGATTTATAATTTAAATCAGTTAGTGATTTTTGTTTTAATTGATAAGCTGAAATTTGAAATGTTACTGTAACAATAGTTGAATTATTATTATTATGAAAAAAAAACCATTACAATGAATAAAAATGTCACTCTACTCAGTTATTGTGTTTTTCAATTAATTTCATGTTTCATAAATCAATATCGAAAAAAAAGGATTTATATTAAAAATGAACGTTTAAAAAATTGACCAATTAAATATTACTTCATCTAGTTCCTTCTTCGCTCTGTCTTCGATAGCTCGGATATCTTCCATTGTCAACCCAAACCATTTATCCATCCAACAAAATACCATTCGATGAAAGTTTGTGAAAATTCGTTTCTCTTGCTAAAACACCATGATCATTAAAATCTATCTTTATTTTTTAAAAAAGCAATATATACTTTCATAATAGTTTTCTCGATTTGACTCTGTAATCCAAACCATTTGAAGTCACAATAAACCAATTTGTAAGCACACATTATAGGAGAAGTATGATCCTGAAAAGAAATTTTTTTCAATAATAAACTTTTTGAGAAAACAAATTAGTTGGATCAATAATAAAAATGTATAACTAAATATTTTTCTCTCTTCATTCCAATTATTTTTAACTTTTGTCAAACAAAATTACATTCGCTATTTAGGTCTAACATTGATTTTCAATAATTTTACGATTGAGGATTATTTCCCACGCTTTTAGAAAAATTGCTATTAATTTTTGAAAAAAAAACGTCACAGTTTTGTTTTGGAAATCTAATCAATTGGAACAAATAAATTAACGTGACAGCCTCAACAGAAGTGTGTAATTTGTAATTCTACCCAATAAATCTGGACCAAATTTATAACGACCAGATAATTACTTCTACAACCAATTCAACGATATAATAACAGGCCTGCTAAAAATAGTCCGTTGTTGATAAGGAGATCAAGCCAACAAAAACTTAAGTGCAAAACGAAATAAATTTATTTATCTGAATTTTGTCATCAATTTCATTATTTCAATTTTTTTATATTTATCGATTAATTATTTATTAAATGATAATTTGTGTAACACTGTGAAGTTCTGATTTTCTTTCAGTCAATAATTGTTGAAAGAAATACACAATTTATAAAAGATCTCATTATCGTTCATGAATTAGTTTAAAAACAAAATGTAAAATCAATAATTTTTAAAAAACTATTTTTTAAAAAACAGAAATCTATAAATGTTCAATATAAAATTAACAATGACAAGAGATTTTAAAAGCTTGATTACTGAAGTTTATGAAGATTGATGATCGATAATAAATTCCAAAACTGATTTGACAGCTACATTTCTCATAACAAATGTCTTTCAAGTGATCTAAATCCATCAATAAATGTAAACAAAATCTACCACAATAAAAAATTATTACTTTTAGTGATCAAAAAGGATTTCTATTTGCTATTTTAGAACAGTTATTATTAATTTTTTGTTACTATAAACTCATAATATGACCTTTATTGATAATGTAATTAGATTAATAAATAATTGTCAGCAATTTCTAATCCTTTTTGTTTTAATGTTTCTAAGAATAGTAATTATTGATAACCATTTCTGTCACTCTCTTTCAAACAAGTACGCCCACAATCAATCGTTGATGTCGATGATTAGATGTACAACACGAGAGCATGGAATTAATAGTATACCAATAACTGCCTGCAGCTTTAACCAGTTTCAATATTTTTAGTGTTTTAAGATTATTCCTTTGAATTTTGATCGATTTTCTCATTACCAAAATTCATAAAATACACTTATTTACATCATTAAATCAACACTTCAATAGCAAAACTATCAATATAATCCCGCAACCGAATTTCACAATGAACATTACACGAGCAATATATCGAAAGTGTGAATTTTAAGTGTAAATCAATATTTTAAGCTAAACCAGATTAAGTTCACTTAATAAATCAATAAGATTTATTAAAAAGAGAATATTCAGCACATCTCAAGTACTCATAATTCTTCACCTTGTGTTACAGCTTTTCAAAATTAATAGTTGATAAGTGAAACGTGTCATATGATTCGAATCGATTGTGCCTTTCATCAATGATTATTTTTCGTTTCAAAAAAATTTCTCAAAACATAAAATTTTTAATCAATGATTCAAATTAATTATTTTCAATTTAAATAATCGTCAGAAAATCAATCAAAACTCTATGTTGAGTGATATTTGAACGAGAACGTTTATGTCACAGCACAACACAATGAGAAACATTGAAAATTTTATTTTTCAATGTGCTTCTTTTTGATTATCATTGAATAATTAAACAATAATTCCGGTGATGCAACCCAACACACATTTGAATGTTAAAAATTGATTTTTACATTTTATAAGTGATTTTTTTAAAGAGAAAACAATAAATTACTTTCCACCACGGTTTATTAATCAAAGGTCCTCGGTCGGTTTTTTGAGATCTGAACAGTTTTGGATCCTGATCCGCTTTGTAATCGGCATATGCATAGAGATCATCATTGGCAATGTCAATGATTATGACTTCCCTTTTGGCCAGGACGTCAGCGGGTAACTGATGGGCCTGAAATTTTTCAGAAGGAAAACACATTATACAATTTCGTTTTGTAAAAAATGACTAAACATTGATTTTTTTCAGAATCCATCGTCATGGTTACATCATTTCGTGAGTCACAGGTTAGTTTAATCGAATAAGAAACGAAGAACGATTTTTATAGGAGCACGTGATAGAATAAAGTTGAAATAAGAATACGTTAATAGATAATATTTTACTAATAATGATGACCTCAAAGTACAAAATTCAATTATCAAACATAATTTATATTAATTTCAAGAATTCTCCTCAAAATCCCAAAGAATTTATTCAATTATTTAGAGTTATATTTGATAATACTGTTTAGAATAAAGAGCAGAAAAAATATGGTTCGAGCAATGATCTTTTACAAACAAATAATATCAATAAAAATATTTTCATTCAAAGACTTTCATTTGGTTTTGAAAGTTTTAAAATAAGCTCAAAATATTTCTCTTATAACTAGATTAATATTAAAAGTAATCAATAATTTATCTATTTTATGAAAAAATTTTCGACTTTTTAAAAAAATAATTGCTTACATTTTCAGAAGTTCCATCATCTCCTATATGCATACTTTCTATCTTAATGAAAAATTTATCTTTCATATAACCTGGGTTCTAAATATGTGATAAGCTCAAATACATATTAAATAATGTCACATACTGTTAATACAGTGCGACAATATGGATATGCGTTCCAAGCTTTTTCTTCCAATTGCAAAGCTTCTTTTGGAGCAAGATAGCGCACTATTCTAGGCACCTTGTTAATTAAATGATAAATTTTATATGTATATTGGCCAGTTTGGAATCTGGGATCACCATTTAACAGTTCGGGTTGAGGTACATGCTTCGCTTCAGTGAATGGTTCATTATTGAGTACTTCTATACCTTCACCACCACCGGTTTCATTTTTAGAAGCCTCTGCTACTGACCACAACTGAGCTACTTGATATTCTTCAACGGTCATAGGAAGAATAACACGACTTTATTATTGATTAAAATTTAATGTTAATTTAGTAAAAACTCACAATTCCTTTATCAGCATTTTGATTAAACTATTTTGGTTAAAATTTTGTAAATAAATTTAAACCTAAGTTCCTTTCACGTTTTAATTTATAAGTGATTTAAACTGAAATAGTAAAACAAACGTGTACACAAAAATTAATAAAAATATAATTACTATACTAATATATTAAAATTTTAATTTAGATGTTAAGATAATTTTATTTAATTTAATTTTTAATTTAAAATATTAATAAATTTATTATTTTATTTTAAAATATTATTTTATAGTGAAATAAAAAAATACATACACAAATGTTTAACTTTTGTGAGTAACTTACTGTGTGCTGAGTATTTAAGTGATGATTTCACACAACATTTAATAATCAGCAAAAAAAATTTATATTAACAAAATATACATTCCAAAAGTATTTATTGATATATATAAATATATAATCAATTCATCGATGACAGTAAGTTCATTTATAATTTTTAAGATATAAACATATTACCGGTAAAGATTGAAATTGGAGTAGACTCGAATCGTTATTTGGATAATGGAGATTGTTTGGAAATTTGTGGAATTATTGGTGAAAAAAGGTAATTTTTTAATATATAATTAAAAATAATCAAATTAAAATTCATTTCAGTTTCGAAGTCATTTTATTATCAGATAATAAATCAAAATTTAAATTTTCAATAAATCAGAACTATGGTTGGGATGTTTACACCTGGGGTAAATCTACTTGTGATATTGATTCCGGATCAAATTGTTCATTTTTGGAGTACTATTCAAATAATCTATTTACTCTATGTTTACAAATCAATTGCAATCAAATTTTGGTAAATCATTACTTGGTTATTTTAATTAGTATATTTTTAATTTGACAAATTGGAATGCTTGTAGGCTTTTAATTCTAACTTGTCATTGATATCGTTGAATATTTACCAAAACAAATTTTTATTGATCATTTTATTCAAATATAAAAAAATGACAAGCCTTTATAAAGAAAAATGCGTGGTTATAAAAATATTTATATTTTAAGATAAATTAATGTAAGAATATATCATAATGATATATAATAGCAGTTATTAGTTGCGAATAAATAAAAAGTATGTTGTTACCTTATATAAAACTCAATATAATTATTTTCCAATTTATTGAAATAATGAATCTTGCATTTGATTAATGTATAAATATATTGACATCTTTTAGTACTCAATAATATTTATTCTGACTGGACATGTTATCTTTTTAATTTATATTATTTATTTAATATAGAAAAATGAATATTGTCTATGTACTTACCATATATAATATATATTTACATTTCTTTTCTCGTAAATTAGGCTGCTGTAACAAAAAACGAAGTTCATATATGAAAGAAATAAACATTTTCATTATTTGTTGGCAAAACAAATCGGTTTTATTAATAGATAGATGAAAATTTAATAGGCTTATCTTTATTTAAATTTTTTATGAACTTAAGACCAATATTCTTCTAAACACGATATCACATTGGGTGATAACTTGAATATAAGTTGTTCTAATAGGTAAATTTCAAATACTTGAAGAAAAATCTCTCTCCTTTCAGTTTATTAACTATCAGGTGTACAAATTAATTCCCGCATTTTTTACGCGTTTTCAATTTAGTGAAACTGAATAAATTTATTAAGGATGTTTATTACAAATAATTTCCATCGTTTTTATGAACATTTCCTCAAAAATTTATTGTGGAATTCATTACGTTTCTTAATTTATTAAATAAATAAATAAATAATATTTTCAATAGCAGATTTACTAATTTTCATTTAAATTATTAAATATTATTTTGAAAATCTCCCAATTGGGTAATTTCTAAATACAATATATACGTGGTGTGTCCAATATGGTAAAAAACAAGAAACGATCACAAAACAATTTTGTATTAATAACAATGAATTTCCAGGTAATTATTTTTCAACAAAGTTCCCAGAAACGTAAACAAAATTTTTCCTACGAGTCATAAGTTGCGAGAAGGCATTTTTGAAGAAATCAGGAGATTTGTCGTTCAGATAATGAGTGAAAGTCTTCTGCAAATCGTCTTTTGATGAAATTTTTACCTCTTAGTTCCTGCTTGAGGTGTTTGAACAAAAAGAAATCTGAAGGAGCCAAGCCTGGACCGTGGGAAGGATGCGGGAGCAAAATCAAGCTATAATTCTTAATTTCTGTTGTGGAAAATGTAAATATGTGCGTTGTCATGCAGATAATATAATTCAGAGACTCGGTTCTTCCTTTTCAGTGTCCTAGCTTGTTGCACTGTTGAGACGAACAAGTGATTCAACAAAAACGGTGAGAATCACGCAATTATGATCCAAAAAAATGAAGAGCATTAAGTTTTTTATGTGATGATATGTTCATCTTTCTTGAAATGGTCTCTCCTGGAAGTTTCCATTCTTTTGATTCCCTTCTAGACTCCGGAATATAGAGAAATAAAGGTGTCTCATCCATCGTGATAATGTTATCCAGCATATGGTTCCCAACCCGTTGTAAAGTTTCCAGATTCTGTTGGCAGCACTCCAAACGGTGAGCTTGCATATCAGCAGTTAGAAAACGTGTCACGAATCGTGAGCACAACTTTCTGATGCCACTACTTGCCAGTAATGACTGAATAGTAATTTGCTAACATTTAGACGCACAGTGAGCTATCTTGTGATTTTTCTTTCATTTTGTATAATTTAATGTAGGTTTTCTGTTATTTTTTTCGCTGATTTCGCATGGCCTTCCTGATTTTTCTATGTTTACCACGGAAGTTCTTTCAGCTTTTAATTCATTGGACCATCGTTTTGTTGTAGTCCATGAAGGACTACCGTAAACTTCATCTAATTCCTTTTGAATTTCTTCTCGAGTTTTTTCTTTAAATAGAGGAAACGAATGAAGCTCCGATATTGAAAATTTATTAAAGACATTTAAAAAATATGCGATTTATATGAAAACATAAAATAATATATTAAGACAAATATCTTACATTTACCTATAAAATATATTGCACTTTATATAATTATAATATATTTTAATTTACATTAACCTTCCTACATTAGGCTCACTACTTATTGGCACACCATGTAAATAGTCATGACATGAGTTCTGTATCATTCTGTAGCTCTAATATTCTTTTAGAGAAAAATAAAATACATTTATTTTAAAGTTCACAATGGTTAAATTTAGAAAATCATTGTTTTCCGGAATCAGTCTTAAATGAAATATAGAATGAGGAATCAAAGATATTGACTTTACAAAAATGCAGAAACTCATAAAACGAATTAATTATTATTAATTAATCAAACTTTAAATTATTTAAGAATTTTAAGATTAAACTTCTTTTAGTCCTATTAATGGGTTTTTTCTACATTCATTTCAAATGTGTAACCTAAAATAAATATGACATATTTCAACAAAATTAAAAATATATCCTACTATATATGTTGTTTATTAAAATCTATAATGCGATAATGAAAAATTATTTTTATTACCTTAAAATATGAAGAAAATGTATACTTTCAAATAAAGCAATTACTTTCCGAATAACCTAAAAGTTAAAACAGTTGTTGAATTAGAGATGGATATAATTAGTGTTGCCAATGAGATCTTCGGTCTCGATGTTTAAGAGTCTATCTCAACGCAAGAGGTTATTATTTTGAATAAAAATATATTGAGATTTACGACCGTTCATAGTTACTAGGATTTCAATAAAATTAATTTTTCCAATTTTACGTGCAATGTTATGATAAAGATAAACAAAAATATAAATAATTTTTGAAATAAAATCTGAAAATTAAAATTTATTGTTAAAATAAATTAGACGAAAAAACGGATATACATTAAAAGTTAAACAATTTAAATTATTATTGTAAGAGTTAATACGTATGTATAAAAATTTATAATGTTCATAATTTAAATGAAACTAAAAAAAATTTATAAAAGATACATATAATTAGCTAATCAGTTTCCCAAAGTCGAAAATCGATTATAATTATTGTGAATCGTTTTATAATACTTGTCAATGATCTACTTGATTTTATATTCTGGAAATCAATTTTAATCCCTTGCATTATGAAATTTGAAAAGATGAAGGGAATTTTCTAAATTTTTGAATTAGTTATGATTTTTGACAATGTATATTTAGGATATTTATCGATACTAATAAGTTTATATTTAATCTAAAGCTAACAGTAAATCGGTTGATAAATGAAAGTCCTAGTTTTGAAATGAGCGTTAATTTTTATCAAGATAGAGCCAACCGATTAATTGAATATTTCCAAGGATATAATAGAAATCGTAAATTGACAATTGACCAATTTTTTACCGAAAATGTGCTAAGAAGATCAATGCAAGGCATTGCGGTTAAAGCGATTTATAGATGAAGATCATATAGAATTTATAAAGAAATCTGGTCGTCCAAAAACAATAAATACCAAAGGAAATTAAGAGAGGGTGAGATCCTCATTCATAAAAAATTCGTCAAGAATTGGTTCGCAACGCTAATGAAAATTTGGATATTCATTATAGTAATGTTCACAAAATAAAACAGACACTCGGTATGAAAACATATACTAAAAAGAAGAAACAAAAGTATATCAAGAATTAAGAGCACGAAAATGGAGCAAGTACATTTACAATAAGTAGTACCATCTGGTGGAAATTTTATTTGTTTCATTGATGATGAGACTTAAGTACCAGCAGATCCAAACCAAGTACCTGGTAAAGAATTTTACTCAGAAATACCTGGAGTTCAACTGGATTCATCAAAAAAGGTTATTAAAAAAGAAAAATATTATAAAAAGTTTTAGCATGATAAGCAATTTCTTCCTCGGGAAAAATAAGCTTGCCTTACATTCAGGAAGGTGCAATCAAAAGCGATATTTAATTAAAAGAATGTATTAGAAAAAGATTAGTTCCCTTTATGAAATCTGTTAATGTCGAAAATGTCTTCTTTTGACCAGATTTGGTCCTTATACATTATACAAAAGATGTATTGGGGGATTTAGAGAAAAATAACATGAAATATGTATCGAAACAAAAAATCCTCCTAACTTACCTCAAGCACGTCTTATCGAACATTTTAGAGTTTGACTAAAAGAGAATTTAAATAAAGTGTAAAAAAACAATATAATCTTAAAAATTTCAAAACCATTTGGCCTAGAATATCCAAGAATGTGGCTCAAAATCATGGAAAATCACTATTTAACAATTGGACAAAGAAACTAAGTCAGATTTATAAAGGTATTTATCATATGTAGTTTATGTATCAGTTTGTACATCTCTTCTTTTTTCATATAAAATAAAAATATTTGAAATATTATGGTTTAAAATTATTGTTGTACGAAGTTCGCGCTACTACTTTTGAAACACACTATATCTTTAAGTTTTTCAGACTTGATAAAATCTCTAAAAAATTATAATAATTAAATTTATTACATTATGTGCAACATAAACAAATCAATGTTGAATTTGAAAGTAACGGATGATTCTGTTTAAAGACAAACCAGTTCTAACAAGATAGATTACATTTCTCTAGATTCTGAATCCAGTATTCATTTATATCATGATTAAATTTCTAAGCTTGTTTTTCTATAGAAATATTATTTATTTTTTATATTTTTAAAGAAAATAGAAACTTATTGAAATTTCATGAGACTTCTTTTTAATTATTTACAACAATATTTGATTGAATAAATTAATTTATGCTAATTACTTTATCAATTGTAATGGAGTTGACTATGTTTATATAAATAAAAATAACTATATTAAAAGTTTTAAATAAAAATTATATATAAATTTTTATTTTCCAATGAATTCATTGATTAGAGGTAACATGACAACATCAGATTTTGTCTAACTCAATTTTCTATCAACTTTCAACCAAAATAAATTCAAATAAATAAATAAATGATTATTTAAAAACTAAAACTTTTTAATTCTAAATTTGAAGTCTAGAAAATAAATTTTTATTTTACTAAATATAAAAATATTTCCTAATGTTTCTTTAAATTTTAGTTTTAATAAAGGTTATTATCGAAATTTATTGTTTTAATAACTTATTTTTAAATATTACTAATATTAAAATATCATAAATAAAAAAATATACATAGAAAGTAATTTGATTTTAAAATATTTACTTTAAATATAGTGGAATTTTATTGATTTCTACTTCATATATTTCACAGTGTTTATGGTTAGATGAAAATAAAAAAAAATCATTAGTATTGAGGATGGCTTATTTAATATTATTATATTACCTCTAAACCATGAAAAGAAGATTTGTTATTTTACAATAAATAATAAAAAAAGTTATTTTTCAAATATCAACCTGACATTCCATTTTATGAGCTGAAAATGATAGCAAAAATTAAATAAATATTAAATTCAAATATACTATCTATTAAAACAAAATATCAATATACCTATTAACAAAAAGTATTAGTGAAAGCCTTTAATTTATGAATATAATTTTAACTTTAAAAAATTCTCATGAATTATTCCTCAACTCAACAGATCCGCAATAATATAACATTAATAGAAGTTATTCATGTTTAATATTTACATCCACATCTCTGGAATCAATAATCTGGTTAATGGTACAAGATTTCGTCCTGAAAATAGAAGTAAGTTCTTCTTTGATAGACCGAAATTCGACCCACAATTCATTCAGGTTATTGCAAATAGATTTTGGTATCGTTTACTTAAAGAATGAAAAAAAATCCAATATCACTTACGTTTAATTCTGAAGGTTGAACCGATTGATTTGTAACAATTACTGTTGGAATTGTACTGTCCCCAAAGTCATATAACTTTTGAGCATTGTTTTACCAACATGTTGACGAGCATTATCCATTTGAATGAAAACGTTTTTGAACCAGTTTATCCTATTTGAAACTGCAGTCATAATTTCATCACACATCAGTTCGTAAAAATCAGTTCATTTCAACTTTTTAGCTTCTTGATCATCTGATAGAAGTGGACATGTTCTTCGAGATACGAGTCTGAATTTTTCATCTTTAATAATTCTTTTGATACTAGTTTTTAAAATGACAATCTACTATGAAATGTCACAGATGCTACTGGAGCAACGTTTATAAATGACATTTTTACTCCTACGATCATACTCCGTACTTTTCATAACAAAGTCTTCCAAAGTCTTGTTTTCTAGCAAATGAACCACTTTTCAAAAATTTGTCTCGAAAATTTTTTTACATAGTTTTTAAATACATTAAATGTCTTGCATAAATTTTAGACCGTTCAGTATTTCGGTTTCCATCCTTAACAGTAATCTATTATAATTGAATATTAAAAGCATTTTATCTTTTACAGATAGAGTTGAAATTTAAAGTCTTCTTAAAGTCTAATAAAATATCTATTTAAAACAACATCTAAATCATTTGATGAAAATTAATATAATTAAAAAATCCACTTTTGATGGTTTTGAAGTAGTATATAAATATTATAGTCAGTATAATTAAACAAATAAAATGAAGACTTCATATATGTACTTTATAATAAATTCATAACGCAGAAATTATATTTTAAATACATTTAACAATTGTGAAAATATTTATTATGTATTTAATGAGTTTTTGTTTTAAATATTTGTTTTTTATATTTTCTATTAGTGAACAATTAAATTGATTTTAAATGAAAGGTGCCAATTTGTTTTTATACTGTACGTATTTCATAGATATTTAACATTTATTTAGATAACGAATCAAATAAATAAATAAAAATATATATATATAAAGCAGAAAATTACATATTTGCTTATTAAAAGAATAAATCTGTAAATATTTCAATATTATTAAAATTGTGAAAATTGAATTGACATTTGAATATTCTAAGTTTTAATGTTATTATTATTATTATTATTATTATTATTATTATTATTGTTATTCTTATTATTATTATTATTATTATTATTATTATTATTATTATTAT
>JBBMKC010116808.1:0-16304 GCA_037834085.1 Bipalium vagum
TAATAATAATAATAATAATAATAATAATAATAATAATAATAATAATAATAATAATAATAATAATAAATTATAATAATTATGATAATAATAAATAAAAATAAAAAAAACTTAGTAATGCAGACAACCCACAATTCCATTGTTTTTGAAAATTAAAACTGGTCGACTGGTTATTTCTCTCACATTAAGATTAAGGCCCTATATGAGACTATTCAATTGTAAGGCCATTGTATAATGAGTCTTTTCTCATTTATAAATTACGAACTTATTGTAACATTTTTTCCAGAAAATTACTCTTTGAATGAAAACAAATTCTGTTGGTTATTTCTCTTGTTCTGGTCTTTAATGGAGTCATTTTTCAATGAAATTTCACAGACTTTTGATTTATTGTGATTAATTTGTTTGAAACGAAACCGATCATGTAGCCACCGTCGAGATTTTTCTCGATCGAATTGTTTTACTGAACTGTCTGACATTAACTGATCAATTATTATTAGAATGCTTAAATTAGTTTGTTTAAGTGAATTCATACATGATTATTGAAATAAGTAATTTTTCTATGATTAACATTGATCTTTTTTTATAATCAATAAATATAATTTCTGACGAGACTTTAAATTCAGAAGAAAGACCAGTTCCAGAGTCACTCAAAGGAAAATTCCAATTCGATGAACAATTTCGATCGAAACGGTCTCCGCAGATCACTTGGGGCGGCTTTTGCTCCGCATTTCGAAATGCCTTCTTTGAAAAAATATGAAAATTTTTTCGAGTATTTTTTGAATATTTTTCTTAATAATAATAAAAATAAATAATACTAATGATAAAATGATAATTATAATAATAATAATATTATTATTATTAATAATAAAAAAATAATATAAATGATATTATTATTAATAATGATATTAATAATTTTAGTTATCTATTCTTGATAAGATTAATAATGAAAAATAACATTACATATAACATTACACAATCAATAAAATAGAAAAAATCTAAATTTTAGATAAGGAACTTTTAATGTAATAGGCTTTGTTGAAAATGTTATTTTTCGTATTAAATGATATTTAAATCATTAGTGATAATATTAGGAACAATTATTTTGAATATTATCATAATGATAATAATAATAATAATATTTTATGACTAATAATTATTATAAAAAATAGTCGTTATTTGCGGAAAAGTATGTCAAATCCTTTACAAAGAATAATATAGAGAAATTTGGTTCTTTTTAATGCTTGCAGTATTTTTTATGAAGAATTTTGAAAGTATTTATATTTTTTTATTCTTCTCTTTTAGATTTTTTACTCTTCTATTTTTTTCATTCAAATTTTATTACTTTCTATTGGGATACCTGTATCATCATCTATGGACATTTTTCAAATCTTTAATTTCCAAACATATTTCTGTTTTATAGAATATGAAAATGAGAGGTTAAAGAAAAATAACAAAGGGTGTCATGTTGAAATTGAAAGCAAAATTTAAAAGCACACTCGTACTTTAGAAATGGTTGACAAATGATATTCAGCAGGCGACTTGGTCTTGATAAAAGGTGTTGAAAGAGGAATCCATATTGAAATTATTTATATTTCTTGATCACTCAACGGTCACCATTATCTTTTTTTCTGAAGTGATGTACGTTCAGGAAAAATGTTATTGTTATGTAGATGGGATAACAAAATTTGAAATTGGCGATTATTTGGTTTACGTTTCAATCATATGGCATCTATTTTCTTTAGTATTTTCATTTTCCAATTGTTTTTATAAGTCTTACCATATCTGGGGGGGGGTCAATATTAAAATATTCTTCTCCACGTTAGTTGTTTTAGCGCGAGTTGGCTTTGATTATTTGTTTCAATTTATTGTTATCAATAACCAATAATTAGTCGGTTACCGTGTTTCTCATCTCCCAAACTTCCAACTTTCCTACTGAACTTAACTGACAACGAAATTACTGTATGTTCTTTAGTGGTACCTACAAAAAATGCATCAATCATTTTACAAATCTGTTACAGCTGATTTTGTGCACAATTTAAACTCGAACAAAAATCAGCCATTTTTACTTTTCGATAGTCTTGATCTTTATAGTTAAAATTTACCGAAAATTTTAAGGTTAATCAAATTGAAACAATATACGTGATGAAAGTTTCAAATTGATTTAATATTCAATTTTATCAATTAATATATATTTTCAATAAAATATATTTTAATGATTTGTATTGGAATTATGACATCAGTTTTTTTAATCAATCTGTTTGATTCAGATATCCACATTCTTGTATAAGCAACATTTAAATAGTTATGTTAATAATTCATGAATTATAAGAAATACTTTATCACATTTAACGATACGATTGGAATAAGAAAACCCTAATATTTCATCCGGCTGTCGTATTTATAAATTTATACGATATTGGATCAATATTATAAAAAGCAAGGAAGACAAAAATTTCTTAATGTTCTAAGTTTGATCTCTTTGACTTTCTGCAATTCTATCGAGTTACCGGACAAAAGTAACAAGAGCTCACCTTAATTACAGTAAGAAGTATGAAAATTTTATAAACGAAAAAATAAATTGAAGACACGCATGAATAAACTTAGGTACACCGAGATTGTTCATTGTTGATTAACACCAATTGACTTCATTTATATTCATTTATGTATTTTGAGTATGAATTATACCTGGATATCGGAATTATTTTTTACACTTTGTTGGCTTAGACTGGTGATTATGAAATGTTTTTTAAAATAATTTTAGCTGTCCAAGATAGATGAGAAAAAGGTTTTATGAAATCTTTTTTTCAAGATAAAGTCCATTATAATGGATACACCTATGTCAGAGCTTCATCAATGCTTATATTCCAGATTTAAAGAAATCTTAGTTTTTGGGATCAAAGAATTGTCGAGATGCATTGTTGAAAATCTTCTTGATTATTAAAAGCTTGAGGAAATTGAGCTAGATGCTCGAATAGGTGGAAATTAATTTGGACTAAGTCGGCCAATATGGTGAATGAAAAACACGTTCTTAATTTCTATTGAACGTTTTCTGAAAAGTTTTCACTGAGACATGAAATCTAGAGTTATTCATGTCTGTTACTTAATGAAGATCACTGTTTTTTAACCTTTACACAATTATTTTCTATGTAATTTCAGTAAATATCCGAATTTATTGTTTCATCAGTTGGCAAGTAAAAATAATCAATAAAACCTCGAAATCTCACCAAACTGATAAGAGCTTCTTTTAATGGATAAAGGTCCTAGAACAGTTTTGTCGATTCACTTTGATAAGATCTTTTTCGATTGTCATAGGACATCTCATTATTCGTCAGCCGTAATTATTCTGTCAAAAATGGGACCTATTTTGTTCTTTTTCAGATGACCTAAGTATGCTTCCAAACGATTCAATATATTTTTTCAGTCAGCTCCTGAGATATCAATTTTTCCAACTTTCTAACTTTACCAATTGCATAAAAATGGAACAAAGTTTTTGCACCGCGAACATGCAGTTCCATTCCAATTTCGCGTGATTTTGGCTAGGTTCTTGATCAGTTAAATCTTTTGAACTTTTGTTGTCAAGAACTGTTCTAGATTTACGTCTTGGTTCATTTTGGTCCATACATTTCCTTGTTAATGTTATTTATTTATTTTATGAATGATGTCATTCATTTATAAAACCGTCTTAAAAAATGAAATACAAAACGAAATTTCTTAGGCACCGACCTGATAAAATAAAACATCAATATTATCAGATATTTACGCACCATTATTTTGAAATTTTTAATAAAACAAATGTAAAATTGAAATTTTTTATGCAATTATTTTTAATTTTTGGCTCCGAGTTAAAATAGAAAAAATTGATTTTCCATTAAAACCGGAAATAAATATTTTAAAAAATCGAACTGATAATTGAGATTAATTATAATTATCAATATTTGAAAAATATATTTTTAATTTTGGAATGATTTTTTTGTAATTATTTTTCGATAAGAACAATTTTAAGATGTCTCTTAATAAAAAAATTTTTAAAAAGATCTGATTCGGAAATTGTTTAGATTATAATTATTATTTTAAATTAATAAACAGACAGTAGTACAGGGTAATTTGATTACAGTTTGACATTAGTATCTTTGCGCAGAAGCAATATGGTGAAATAAATACTATTATTCATTTGACGATATGTTATTGTTGATTACATATGTAATGTTAATATCAATTGGTATGTAGTCAGAATTAGAAGACATTTTTTGAATATATTTATTAAGTGATATAACAAATAATATTTAAACAAGTTTTCTCAGACCGAAAAATTTCTTTTTTTTATTAAATTTTAAAAATAATTTATATATTTTTAAAATTTCATTCCTACTTTTTAAATATTTTAAAATAATTAAAAAAAATAGTTAAAATAATTAAAAAATTCCCCAGATCTGATTAGCCTCCTCATATGTAATTTTAACTCGACTTAAATAGTGTAAGAAGTTGGTTGTATTAGATTACCAGCCAACAAATGGCGAAAGTAACCGAAAGGCAGCTGGTGTGTAATTAACAAACCCGTTGAAGACTACTAAAGAAGAAACACAAAGAAGATAATGCATAATACAAATTTTCCTCGAAAGATGTGCTTTTCATAAATAAATTTTTTGATAGTTAAAACAATAAGAGTTAGTGACCAATTTTATTAAATAACAATAAATTATTTAATTGGCATAATAATTATTTTATTTAATTTTGTGTACAGTTTTATTATTATTCTTAATATTAAAGGTTTTTTGTCATTGGTAATTATGGTTAAATATTGAAAATAAATCTTTTTTATATTACCCTTTCAACCATTTATTATTTGTTTTAATAAAGTGATATTGAGGCACGGAAATTGTTACTCAACAACAATGTTTAATAAATTTGGTGATTCCTTAATTATTTAATTTAAATTAGAATTTAATTTTTATCCAAATTTTCTTCGGAATTTGACATCCAAGATTTATAACGTGTAATATATAATTTTTTTATAATTATATATAAATAATTGTTTTATTACTATATATAATTTTATTATTAAATAAATCAAAACTGATTAAAAACCTTTTATTTTAATTCTGGGTATTAAGGAAATGAACCATGTTTTTATCCACCAAAAAAGTCATAAGAATCGTGTCCGTGACCATGAATTGTGGGATTTTTGTTTGGTTGATGATTCGAAGAATGCAAATATATATTTTTGCTGTTGGTAAATAATATAAGATTAGTCATATTATTACCCATTGAGATGGACGTTGTTCAGCGCGATTCAACTTTAATGTGTGCTGAAACAAGAGCTTACTCTTAATTGTCTAAAGACCTAAAATATGCAAATGCGACTGTGAAGATCGTCGCAATGAAAGGCTTATATGATACGGTTCTGCAATCATACATTTATGAATGGATGTGGAAAATTAATGCTTAAAGGAAGAATCCATAAGTTATTTTGGTATATAAAAAATTCATTTATTACTTGTTTTAAATAAATCTCTTTTTAAATAAAAAAAATATTATTAAAAAATGTTTTGATGTCCTGGTTATGTTCCTATTTTTACAAGCAATTTTTATAGTTTTTTTATCTAATTGATCAAAATGAACATGATCCAAGATAATATATCAATTTTAAATAAAAAAAGATTACTGTATTTTGATTGGTTTACCGTTATTATAACCCTTGCGTAGAGTCAGTTATGAAGAAAATAGAGGAACACAATATCTTTTTTAGCACGACCATTACAAGAGTAATAAAATTCTGTTAACGTTTTGTACACATCCATCTATTTTATTCCAAAATATGTTTATCTTAACTTTAGCCTATTTAACTTTAGGTATTTTATTGATTTCTTAAACCATTTATAATAACCCAAGCGTGTTTTTATGCAATTCTTCTTTCAATCAAATGTATTATTGAACAAAATAAGTGTTACATGCAAAAAAAGTTTCATGAAAGAATATTTTATTATAAAAAATCAAAGTCACATCTTAACAGTCTTGTTAACAATTCTTCTTTACAGTCCATATCCAAACAGTTCACACAGAAAAGAACATTATTCTTCAGATTCGACAATCTCAGAGTTAACGAAGAAGATCAGACGGAAGAACAACAAAATTTTCGGAGCATCATCAAAACGTCATAACCACCAAGGTAGGAAATATTCTTGGTAAAATAATTCATGAAATAATAAATTACGATTAATTAAAACAAATTATATTCAGTAAAACAAATAAAAATAAACAGAAATAATAAAAATGAATAAATAAAACATGATAATGATTAATGTTAACAATTTTGTGATGGGTTGTTACTCTTTTTCTTTTGTCAGAGCTGTGGAAGTTGATTAAAGTTTTTGTAGAAATCAAATGTAATTAGAAAGGAGATTAAAAGATAATTAATGTAGATCAGAAACAGATCAGAAGCAACGCTATCTGTAATATATTTATTAGATGATCCGTTTGTTCATTACTTGTGACGTTAAAGAGTCGTTAAAAATTGTCATAAAAGTAACTTTTTTATTAGGAATATAAATAAAAATTTCACAATATTTTTGGGACTCTTCTAAAAAAATTCTTCACTTTTTAAATAAATAATAAGAGGTAACATAAATTATAAAATTGGAATAATAAAATATAAACAAATAATACTCATTTGGAACAATATCTAGGGTGATGCAAAAGTTCGTGCTTAAAAATCTTTTAAAGAAATTTTACATTCCAAATAAATCTGTTATCGTTATTTTCAAAAATTCATAGCTACATTTGATCCTTTGACCAGATAATGCTAGCAGATCGGTGGCGTAAAATTATTGAAGCTGGTGGACTTTATTTTGAAGAGCAGTCGGATTGTTGTAAATAATTAAATATATAATTTTGAGAACGGACTTTTCCATCACCCTAGTCTTTGTAATTTAAGTATTAGATTGTTCAGGATGTTTTGCACGTTTTTGTAAATTCATTTTAAAACACCACAAGTCAACCGAAATAAAAGGTTTATTGATTTATCTGTGGCATTTATTTCGAGTCAATCGATATCTTATTTACATGTTAAGTTAAAAAAATGTAGAAACCAACCAAAATCCCTTGTTAATATTCCAATTTGCCTTAATTCGAAGAACACTTTGTTTGGAAATCTTAGACATTTGTACATTTCCTCAAGTTATTTCTTAAAACATACTATGTTCTATTTGGAGAAATAATTGGAATGTTGTTACACCAACTTTTTTCATTTTAATATTTCCTCTTTTTACATATACACAAAGAGTGTACCCCACAAATATTTGGATTACCACCTTTATTATGAAATTTATATTTAGTCCTGGAAAGGCTGCTTTGTAACTGTGAAAAATATCTTGAATTATGGACAGGGTATGTAATACTTATTACTAATAAGTAAGTATCAAAAATAGGATTTGTGAAATTCTGTGAGCGTTTTATTGTTTAAACGAGTCAATATACATGTTATCTCTTAAGGAACTTTTAAGAAATTTAAAACAGAGGCACTTTACCCAAGAACAAGGTCAACAATAATTTTTCAACAGTACGCAGCACCTACTCATTACTCGCTTGTTAGAGATGTTTTGACCAGCACATTTTATTGAAGGTAAATTGAGAGAGCAGGCCCATTCCACTAAGCTACGAGATTATTAGATCTTTCCTAAATAGATTTCTTTCTTTGAGGATATTTAAGAACAAAGGTTTATACAGGAAAATCAAATAACTCAAATGATCTGACAGATGTAATCGAACAAGGTTTGGCTAAAATCTTACCGAAATATCTAAAATTGTTATGGCTTCTTTTTCATCTACGATTAAAACATTGCATTAGTGGTAATGGATCTTCTGTAGGAAAGAATTTATTTTTGATAAATGTACTTAATTGTATCCAATTTTGCAGCGTATCTTTAAGAAGGCTACAATTTATTATATGATACTTCGTTTAAAATGCCCTGCATATTAGGAAAATAAAAGCAGAGAAATTAATTTTAATTTTACTGAGGACGATACGTGTCAATCAAAAAATAATTTCTTTTATTATTATTTTTCATTGCAACCAGTATTAGGATACGGTCATCTATTGATCACGCAACAAGCACAAACTTGCTCCATAAATTTTTGGAAGTTAAAAGTTTGAAATGTTCTGAATTTTAATAATATTTGATTGGAATATTAAAATTTTCCTTTCCAAGAAATTTTTCGTTAACCTAAAGCTGAAAAAGACCTCAAATCCACGACAAGTATCCGGATCCGAAACCCACTTCTGTAGTAATTAATCGGGAAAATTGTAAAGGCAAACAAATTTTCGGTATTATGTTTAATTAAATATTTATATTTCACTGTTCCAAACGAAAAATGTTTTACAAGAAAAGTTTTGTTTATTCAGTTCCAAAAATTAAGCATCGAAAATTTGTTTAAATTTGTTTTATTTCTTTTAATAATTATCTTTGGAGAAGTAAAGAGAAGTTGTTCATTTCTGTGAGTTTTAAATGTTTTATTTAGTAAAACAAAAAGTGTTATTAAAAATGTATAAAATGTGTTTACAGACTATTGCAGAACTTTCTTTTTTCAAAATTTAAAAATGAGATCAGAAAAAATTGTATCAATGAAAAGGTGTGCTCATTTTAACTTGGAAGACTAACTTTAGCGCGGTTTTGTAGTAATATTTCGAGGTTTTCGTTTTTTTGGGTATTTATTGTTAATTTATGAAGCCCAAAATTTGGATTTTGAAAGTTACATAAGTCCGAATCCCAGCTCATAGGAAACAATATCGATTGTTTATTTTTATGAATTTGAAAAAAATTGAAATTTTTATTCATTGAAAGTTAATTAGGTTTTTTTTTCACAAAAAGACACTTATCTTTATTTCTTTGATTTTCATATCCTTTTCAGAGACAATTTTCTCTTTTTCACAGAATATTTATCAAATCGAATTTTATAATGATTATTTCATAAATTTCACTTCACAGTAAAAATTGAATTAAATTCTGTGCACCTTTTTTATATTAAGAAATTTAAATTGGATTTTTATTAAAAAAAATTTTACCATAGCAATTGTAACAATCTTAAATTCGTCGGTAAATTTTTTAAAATGTGATATTGGAGAAAAATAAAGCAAAATCATTTTATCTCTTTATAACTTAAAGTATAAATAAAATTGGATAAAATAAATATTAGGAGTATGAAAAGAAACGGGGGTTTTTTTGAAAGTACCATTTTAATAGTACTTATTTGATATTAAATTAGTTACTTAAAAATAAAATTAGGTTTAATTATTGGGTGGATTAAAATCGATTATTTGTTTGAATAATATTGTTGCTGGATACAATTTGTAATATCAAAATATCAGGTAAGGCACAATTTACCACATGAATTTGACCAAGAGTATAGCGCAAGAGTTGCTCATGTATGGATAAAGGAAAATTATGGGAAGAATAAATTGGGTGAGACCCAAGGTATGATTCAATAGATTCAGAAATGGGGATAGAAGCCTGCTAAATTCCCCGAAAGTGTTTTACAGATCATGGTAAAACACGAATAATAAATGTTATATAGTACGAACATAGTATAAAAGTTAAGATACCTCTTTAACTTTCACAAAAGTGAACTTACATTCAACAAATGGTATACATTTTGTAAGGAATCCGGGTATTCTTTCATTATGATAATCCATTAAATCCAATTAATTATGAAATCTGAGAAGTAAGTTAAAATAAAAAATCGTCTAGGATTAGAAAGAGACATTGTACTTTACAAGGAAGTACTGAAGACTCATCTTATTTTCTTATTATTCAGATTATACTTTATGGTTTGTACCTTCTAACTATTATTAAAAAGTTTCTACTTTGAGCATTTCTTTACGCACAGACCTTCTATGAAATCAAGACTATGCAATTCACAGAGGCAGAAGAAAGTTATCCAACAAACTTAAATATTATCTCCATTATTTAAAAAAAAATTCCTTAATCAGAGTGTACACAAGAAAACACACGCTTAAACATAATTTTAGATTGTCCATTGATTTCTATTTCCTCCTTTTAGTGAATTTATCTCAGGTTTTATCCTATTGATTAATAATGACTCATCTTTTCCTCGTCATTTTCATAATTACAGAAAAATCGTTCAAGTTCCCTTGTGTCCTTTCTTTTCTTTTTTGATCACAAAGTGTGATCCAATAATTTGCTTTGACAATGGGAACTAATTCGAGTTTTGAGGGGACGTTTTGTGTTGACCACTTTTAGGAATTTGAAATTTGTAAGCAAACAGAAATATTAAATGATTAGAGTTAGCTAATTATTGCAGTTCTTTTTTTTTACTGATATGTTCAGATAAAAATTGTTGATCATAACTTATGAGAATTGTTTTCAGAACTCAGCACATTTCAACATTGTTTTTCTCATCAATGAGTGGAAAGCCTTTTATTAAACTTCCGTTTCATTTTCAAAAAAAATTGATTCGATTTACCTTTTTCAGATAACAGGGGCTTCTCCAAATCCGCACCTTCTTCTCCATCGAAGTCAACTTATCGTTTTCGTTCTCCACAAAATTATTTGGTAATTTTAATGTTTAACATTTTTTTAGTGAAGATTTATTATTATTTTATTATTATTAATAAAATATTATTTCAGTTGAAATATTTCAAATGGATAACAAAATATTAAATTACAGACATGGGTAATTATTTTGTCACTGGTGAGGTTTTAAATATTTTATATGGAAGAGCGAAATTATATATCTTGTATGGAGAAGATAAGATGGTGGAAAGCCAATGTTGTTTCACTTAGACTACCAAGATTTAACTGAGATATTTCAATCTTTATTTGTGTCACAGAAAGTCAATCGAAGTTGTTAAATGAAAAGTCGTTACTTCTTTAAAGAAAACATTCATTTAACAAGTCCTGAAATAGATGGATATGTCAAATCTCATTGGAAAACGTGGTTTGGTTGTAATGCTTAATATATATGGATTTCATGTATTCCGAATGAAAAGGATCTTATTCATTGTGAGTGCATCCATGATTTGAAACCGAAATGGGAAGAAATTAGTAATTCCCCTTCAAGGCATATATCATAGTAAAAGGTTTGAATAGGTTTGATAATATCGTTAAGGAATGCTGGTATCCTTAATGCCATAAACAAATTGAATTGAAATTGTGAAATATTAAAAGGGATCAATACATCAGAATGATAACGCCCGCCATACTCACTTAACCTGTCTTCATTTAATCATCATGTATTGTGGACCTCCGAAATTTCCAATCGATTTGGCTGAGAATGCTCAGACCTTCTTGCACATTATCTTTTATGTTAATGGAATTTTGACATTAATTCATAGACCTCAGATGATGAATAAAAAGGCGTAACCAATGGACAAATCTTTTATCCAACATTTTTTTTCTCTTGATTTTTACTTGAAAACCGAAGAAAACAATTTATCAAAAAACCCTCATTATAATTGTGATTATTACCACTAATAATTTCCACTGAAAAAATTAATAGTGAGGAGAAGTTGCGCTTAGTTCTTTTAAGCTAGTACCGAAATGATAAAGTTACTCCACTTAATGGCTCCTGCAAAGGTCTCCGTAAATTATGTATGTGAATAAGTGTGATACTTGATCGGTGATGCGTTCAGCGTTTTCAATGTATTTATTTGCTTCATTTGAATGTCACTGCTAATTATCGCTGTCTCGATTACATTCACAAGGTTGGCATTCGTTGATGTAGAATTAATGGCAACATTGGAATCGGTTCACCAGTTCCCAGCAATGGAACTTTTGATCTGCTTTTATTTTAAAATAATTATTAAGAAATATAATAATAAATAATAATAGTAATATTAATCATAATAATTTTAATAATAATAGTAGTAATAATTATAGAAATAATAATAATAATAATATATATTGATTAATGATAGTTATCATGTTATGATGAAATTAAAATATAATTCGATATTGGAGAATTGATAATAAAAAAGTAATATAAGTAAAAGTAATGGTGTCTGTATCATTATATTCATTATTTCAATTTTTATTGCTAAAGTTGATTTCATTTTATGTTGAGCTTTCTCTTTTAGTCAACGATGAATACACACAACGTTCGAAAAATTGGCAAAAAACTCACTTTATCAATCTACAAAAAGCCAAATATAGGTCTTGGATTTACCATTGTTACAAGAGACAATCAAGTCATGTACGGGTCTGGAGCGGACATTGTCAACTCAGTTGTGATTCTGGTCAATAAAATTCTTAAAAATGGTGGTGCAGCGGACGATGGGCGCCTGCAACCAGGAGATCGAATATTGGAAGTCAATTCAATACCCGTCACTAGCTTGAAGGATACCACTGATAAATTGCGAGCCATACCGGAAGATACTTCTGTAACGTTGCTAATATCCAGAGTTGAAAATAACGAGGTATGGGCCCTTATTTTAAGTGTTTTTATGAAAGGTTCTTTATTTTCATTTATCAAAATAAATAATTCAATATTTAAAATGTGGGAACACGTTGAACAGCGATCATTAAAATAATTATTAGGTCTACAAGTTGAAAAGGTGCCTATTTTTAATTTGATTACAAATCAAAAGATTGATACTTATTTCAGATTTAACTAAAATTATACTAAGTATTAATATCCATCATCCTCGATGCACATGAACGATCTTTCAGGTAGCGAATTCAATAGTAGCGATAAAATAGATTACGATTTTGGATAAATATAATTGAAGATTGAGTTTTGAACATCATCAAACATTTTGAGCTGCAAATCAATCAGGTAGAAACCTGAATAATAATAATGCTGGTTAAATAATAATCTGGTGACGCCATGTCAGCTGAGTAAGCCGCATTTGAAAGAAATTCCCAATTTAGAGAGGAAAGGTGTGGTATTTGACATATATAATCAGGCATTGCTATGCAGAAGAGTAGCATGGGTTTTCCAAATACAATTAGATAGTCCATTTTTTCAATCATGTGACATATATGCTTATCAAACGTTACTGTCTCACGTGGTTTTAACAACTCATAGTAAACAAATCACAAGCAGGCTCGCCAAAATGCACTATACAAATTGGGAAAGGTGGATATTGCACTACACACATACGTAAGACGGTTCACCTGAAGCAGTCAAAGATTTTTTTTTTCGTTTTGGTTTTTGTAATAAGCCCATTTTCCGTGTCAGGTAACGATTTTGTAAGTAAGGCTATGAGAAGTAAGATTATGAGGTACTCAACTGAAAACCTTTTGAATCATTCCTAGCTGTTTGAGTCGACAGGATATTGTCTGCGGTGTAATTTCAAGGTGCCTTATGAACTCCACTTGCGTCCTACATGTATTTTCATCCAACAGATTCTCAAGAACTTCATCTAAAGTTTTTCAGATTTCTTCTTTTGAATCGGCTAAATCATTTTAATATTCATTTTTTGCCTTCACCTAAAGCAGAAATAACTATATCTCTAAATTCATATGTACTCTTCTTCAACTGGGAGATAAAAAATAAATAATGCACTATATGCATTTTTAGGATTTTATTTGAATATTCGCCATTTGTTTGACATATTAAAACAAAAAGGATTTTTTATATTTATATATTAATTAGCGATTATCTCTAATTTAAAATTTATTCTTTTAAGAAAGCAATTTGGTTAGATTATGACTTTTGAGCTATGTACTATATAGGGACTTTTTCAACAATTCGACCTCATCTTCCTTTGTTAAGTATTTTATTTAATTATTATAAACAATATACAATTATAATAATATATATATACAATTATTCATTCCATATATAACTATTAATAGTAGTGAATTATAAGTATTGTTTTCACTATTTTTTATAAATACATATTATTATTATCATTATTTTTCTTATTATATATATTATATTTCTTATTATATATATTATTATTATATATTTAGTACTATTAATCTAATCAAAATTTAAAAATAATCAATTAAAGTGTTGTCAAAGCTTACCATAGTCTTACAGGCTTTACCATTTATATCTTTTGTTCGTATTACATTAGAATGAAAATCTAAAAAAGTAATGGGAAATTTTGACACAAAGGTATTTTATAAGTCGAATGATTGATATTTTGCATTCTTTACATTAACTGTGGTCTGACAGATGTTCCTTAATAATCAATACAAGTTGTAACTGACAGACCACAAATCTGCATTAGTATATCTCAAACGGACATTCAGCTTATTTGATGGAGAATACTCAACTTTATTATCAACCCAAAGGAAATTGGTCTAATACTATAATTTTTATTTCCCAGACTACGGGTTTTGTTTTAATAAATTTATTGCAGGGGCTTATTTTTATCTATCCTTGAATTAATATATATATATAGTTATGAAAGATAAGGTTATCGAGAAATTTATCTTGACAATATGTTGCTATAATATACTGTTTAATTAGCTTGTTTACATGACATTAATATTAAGGTTAATAATAATAATAATAATAATAATAAATATAATTATATTAATAATAACAAGAATACTAAAAAAATACTATTAATAGTAATAATTATAGTAATAATAAAATTATAAAGATAACCAGCTTTGTCTATTTATAAGTTTTTATCTTATCTAAGCTTAGTAAATAATTTTAGATTTAAGTCATTTGATATATTTTGGATTCAAAAATTAATAGTGGATTTGTTTATTTCGCTTTTTATTTCATTTAAAGCATAAACCGAGCAAAAAAGGAACTTTTAGTGATATCCAAAAGTTTTGTGAAAAATACCGCTTTTGAAAATGTCAAAGATGATTTCCTGATCTCAAGAAAGACGTTTTTCACTCCGATTAGGATTCACAGACGTGTGAGTCATTGTTTCTGTAAGAAATAATTTTTCTGTCTTTGATGCTGATCGCCAATTTTCATTGGCTCTCGTTCCGACGATGTATCCTTTGTTTTAATATTTTCATTATTCATTTTCGACCTCGGCTAATGTGTGGAGCACTCAACGAATAATAATTTGCACTGTGACCTCAGCACAATTGATATTATTAAATTTTGTTTATTAAAGTAGATCAATGTATTCAATTACTCTTACTAATTGATCTCAAATATCGGTAACACTTTAATATTTAGAAAAATAAATTTAAAACTACTGTAAATTACCAAAAACTTATATTGATATAAAGGGAAATCACAATTTTCCTTATTGAATATTAATAAAAAAAATTAATAAAAATCGATCGAAATTTATTTTTCTACAGAAGAATGTAATTTTTTTATTTCTTATCTGTTTTTAATATAAATATAAATTGTGAAAAAATATTTCCTATTTATCGTCTAATGTGATACATCGAAATAAATGGATTTTGAAAGAAATATTAATTTTTTATATAGTTATTAATTAAAATCAATTATTTCTTTAAATCGTTGTATTATATAAAAAATTAACTAATTACTACAGAGAAATCATTGAAATTAACAAAATTAATATTTTTCCATATTATTTTAATAGCTAAACATTTTTATTAGTTAATTATCATTGGTAATTGAAATTTTTGTTTTATCTAATAAAATAAAATTTAAAAATTAAAACAAAATAATTTATTAGTATATATTCATGAATTATTTAAGTTTTATTATTATATGTTTATTCTTATATATATTTATTTATTTGTATTAACTAATGCATATTATATTTATTTAATTCATATATTAAAATAATATATAAATGTGAAACTTCACCAGATATAACATTTCTGTATGATGAAGCCGAATGTGTTGTACATAATAAATTGGCCAGTCCTATGTGGAATGTACAAATAAAATATTCACATTTGATGAAAAATGGATGAAAACGAACCTTTGTCAAAGGAAAAGTCAATCACTGATCTGATTCAATAATTAATATTTAATTTGATTTTCATTTATTTTTCTTTAAAAATAATTGGAAGCCAATATCGCCTTTCAATCATTTTTTCGACTTTATCAACTATGCATGCCAAATATAATATAAAATATAATGGAATTTTAATGTGCCCCTTAATAATGTTTTTTAAATAATATTTTTTGTAATATTATTTTTTTTAATTCGTAACATTTCATTTTTCGGAAGGTGTTTTTAATTTTATTTTATTATTATAATATTATCAAATAATAATAATAATAAACTAAATAATAATAATAATAAACTAAATAATAATAATAATAATGGGCTGGACATAATCAAAGACAGATTACTTAGAAACGCGTATACAGAAAGAAAAATAGAAAAAATCATTAATGATACCGTTTCAAATTTAATTACGCGAAAAAATATTGAAAAAGATCAC